>QFDX01006212.1:0-16670 GCA_003315875.1 Lactifluus piperatus | reverse complement strand
CCTAATGTGAAACTGTTCCAGGATCTTCCCATTGTTACTATGCCATCTGGAGTTGTCATCAAGGGCCAGCTAGTGGAGGTGCTGCAATCAATCGGTGTACGTAAGCACGTGGAATTACAGCTTGTCATTGATAGGTCTGGCTCCCTTTTTTTATTAGATTCAACTCACCAACCTAGTTTATTAGAATGATAAAAACGGGAGGCTGGACTATGTTTGATCTCGTCAAGTACCTGGTATCCATTCAATCAACCCTGTCACCGCAGGAACTTGAGCAGTTGCGACAAGCATCTGCATTTACGAAGGAGGGTGCTGGAAAAGAGTCATCAGCTCCGGGTCAGAACCCTCAACGATTTAAAGCAATGGACCTCTACGAACCGGTTGAAAGATTTCGTGATCTTGGCCTACCTATCCTTCATTGGGGCGTCGGTAATCGCTGGAAACCGTCTTCCAACGGAGGCAAGTTCTCGTGGTGGACCACTACTGTTAAATTCTAATCTAACCAATCAACTAGCTAAATTCCTTTTTAATTGTTTGGGCCTGAGACGCCTTCCTCCCCTGCCGGAAATTCTCAAAATTGCTGCTTCGGGCGATCCCACCGTGCGGGCGAAAGCATTGACCTATTTCTTGGATAACCTATCCACAAAGTATTCCAATTATGACCCTCATAGTTACCGAGATCTCGCTTTCGTTCCCGCAGTCCGTGGTTCGGAGAAATTGTTGGCGAAACCACTTGAAGTAAGAGATTACCTTTGTCAATCTTCTTTACCTAATAATGCAAAACAGCTATATGCTAGCGACGAATGGGCAGTACTAGGTTTCCCTGTTGTCGATCCATCGCTTCCAGACGGAACCGCCAAGAAATTGAAACTTATTAGCCAACCGCCAACTTCCGAGCTCATAACTCTTTTACAGGAGTCTCCGCCAGGAGACGAGGAGACGGCACGCAAGTGGTTCGAAATTTTGTCTGGTATAGGTAGGCTATCAACTATTTCTATATGAAGCTCCTTCACCTATTACCCCGTAGAGTTCTCACAAGCCGAAAAACAGAAGTTGTCTCAAATATCCTTCATACCCGTCAACTCTACAGAAAGCAATAAGGTGATCGAGAGACTGCCACCTGTTCGGTGCTACTTTGCCGGAACAATAAGCGCGGAACGTTATTCGAAACTTTTCACCTTTCTGGATTTTGGCCCGCGTGCCAATAGGTTCTTAGTAGAATGTGGTGCCAAGCAACACCCATCCGTGGAGGACATCGCACAAGTCTTGCTAGCAAATCCACATCAATTTTATCAGCGTGCTGGCGGCCGTAAGAAGTGAGTATATACTAAGCTTTCTAAAACACATTTCCAGACATCTCTTTATTAGCTACATTTCCGAGCTTTGCAATCTCGCTGTGAATAAGGTTTACCTTACAAATGGAACGATCAATCGCATGAAACGGTCAAAGGTGCTCCTTGGATCGCGGCGTGTGAAGAGAAACGACGGCAAGGTTTCGAACGAGGGGGATGAAGACGACTGGGAGTTTCAAGATGACTTTCTTCAGCCCAATAAGATCGCTATTATAGATGATAACAACACATACGAACGTTTTGGTGACCGCATCTTTTGCGCCCCGCAAGAAGACCTCCTGGAAGGTATCTACTCGAGTGGTTTCAACCCTTCAGGCATAGCTCATCTATTACCAGGATTATATCGCTCATTAGGTTCTCCAGACCTGAGCTCCTTGGTCAGGGAAGATTATAACAAGTCGGGTGAAGTTCCTTCTTCGCCGATTGGTGCCCAAACTAGACGCCTGATTCTCGAGCGGCTCCCTCTTTTTCTCCATGGGCATACCAAAACTCGTGCCAAAATCCCGTTCAGCTGGCTGCAGAAAGAAAGTAACTTCATCGTTAAAGTCTTTGGAAAGCTCACAATCACCAAGTCTCTCCGTCACGGGAGCATCGACTGCTCTAAGCGCTACGGGGTATACGCAGTCGCTACCCGGGAACTCAGTGGCCCGATTGAACTCTGGTTGGCTGAAAATGCGGAAGTAGACATGTATGAGTGAGTACGATCATCACGGGATGGTTTTCGTTCTTTGATGATCCCTAGGGTCTCAACCTCACTATGTCGGTTAATCATCAATTCACCCAAGGACAATGATGCCCTTCTATTTATGACCATCCTCACTACGGACCTGAAGACCCTCAAACGGCGAGGATATAATGGTGCCACGCTGCCGCCGCTTTCTGTCCTCCTCAGATGATTGACTTTCCTTCACTAGTGGACAGAATTCTAAAACAGCAGAATGGCGAGCGCGAGGATTTCCACACAATGATTTCGTCTGCACCTACTGGTACTGTGACAGCTCCAATTCCACCAAGCGCCCGCCTTTTTAAGGACCAAATGTTGCAAGAGCTTTTTCGCCTTCTATACTCGAATGCAGGTACCTCAAAGAGTGGTGGATTACCACTGCTATATCAGGCCATGCTTGGAGGTGTTTCTCAACCTGGGCCATCAATGGGACCCGTTCGCTCTGCTCAGCCTGGCACCACATTCACTCCGTTGAGTAACGGTAAAGTTGGTACGTTATACAAGTCTGACACTTTAGAGTTTTATCTCATTCTCCGTCCTCACCCAGCCGACAATATTGACATGGCCATCAGAGCATGCGCGCCTGAGAGGGGCAATCTAGTACGGAACCAGGAGGAGATTCGAATAGTAAAGGAGTCGCTGAATGAGGGATACTGCGATACTTTTGATCAGGTGGACTTGGATTGTGTTGGCACGTGCTCGACGTTGCTATATGATTATCTTGACCGTTTACAATTGCTGAACGCAGGTAGTACGCTTGGTGTGAAGGTTTTTGCGACAAAAGGTACGATTTCTTCATCGGCTTAAGTGATCAAGCATTGACTTCTCTCATCGATAGACCTTCCAGAGCGTAACACGCTCATCAAACGCAAACAAGATGTGCTTGACCGCTTCGTCGATGTGCTCAATTCCCTCGTAGCAATTTTCAAGATCCCACAAGGTAGCTTGCACATATTTGTAGATAAGGAGGGGAAAGGAATCGCATTTAATCGGGGCGGAAGCTTATTTATGAACTTGCGATATTTCGAAGACAAGCGTACGTCCCGACTTGATGCGCCTCCTCCAATATTCATCTGAATTTTTTATCTTAGACTACAATGATGTCCAGAAAGGTGACTTCAACAAGGCACTGATCTCCTGGTGCGTGTTTTCAACGGGTTTCTCACTGTCTGACTGATTCGTTCTCGCCAGGTATTTCACGCTGGCGCACGAGATTGCTCACAATCTCGTTCTTCCTCATAACTCTGAGCATGAATTCTATTTCTCTGCCATCTGCGAGGCATATCTTATGCGTCTAAGCGATGAGTTAGCTCTATATTATTCCGATTTGAAATTGCACAAATAAGCAAGCGCCAACGCCTCAGTCACCTTTTACTTCCACTTACTTTGTCATTGTTGTTTCTGTCTCTGTCTTACCTAGTATCTGGCTATGTATGTACAAAAGCTGGGGTATCCGCAATGTAAACGGCTTGAGCCATCCTGTTCTCTCCCGCGCCCCTCGTGTTTCGGCGACTAGTACGGTTTGGATGACCGGAAAAAAATACCAGTGTACAATAGATTTTAATTGAATATAAGCAGTACGGTCGGGTTAGGCGACATCGACCCGATTTGGGGATATTTATTAGTTGTAATCAATCCAAGACGCTTTTGCTCCCAGAAAGGTCAGCAATGACTCGGGGAAGCCGGAGGACAGATGACGGAGGACGACCGCATTGAATCAGTCGCGGCCAATTGTAACCCGCTGCCCAAACCAGACATCACATCACTCTTGTGGCCTCATAAGTTATCTCTTGCAGTCTCGACCACCTCAGCTTCGACTGATGGCAGGATCGTTGATTTTGACAGCAAAAAGAAGAGTGGCCTCACTGCTGCTTTCTCATCTACCCATAACACCTCTCTGTGTCTGCCGCTGCCAGTGCCGCACTATTTATTGAGACCGCGATCCATCATGCCAGTATATAATTTTCTCCCAGTCCGGAGCGCTCCGCTGCGTCATCGGATGTGTGCCCCTGTACTCAAATTAATGGATCGATTTCGTCGTGCCCCACTTTGTGGATGCCTCAACTGCTAGTGCTCCAGTCAATTATATATGTCGTGTCCTTTTATAGTGAAAATACAGATTAGTGCGTATTAATGAAGCGCTTCTAATGCATGCCCGGCATCACGTACGACGCACGAGGTATCAAACTAACGTTATAACAAATATATTCGTGTAAACAGTGTAAACAACATCCCATACGAAAACCCGAAGTACTCGCACAGCACATTACATTTGCATCGAATGAGCATGGCGCCTCTCCAGTCTTGGGTCTCAGTTCGATAAGTTAGCCTACCGTGGATGTCCAGCAAGCAAGGCAATTTCGGCAAAGCCCGCACCTCTGGTATGTACTGTATACTGGTTCCCCACGTTCCGTCCATTGTTTGGCCGAGGCGTCTCGCTAGGTAGATCACGCTGACACAGGAAGCTGCCCACTATCTCATCCATTCCCTCAACTCTAAGCACAAGTCCTACTTCTCTGCCATCTACGAGTCACACGTTGTACCTCTAGGCAGGTATATGCCTTCTGCGTGACGTTTTTTGAGGTGAGAGTGGACTTCCCATGCGACCAGACGGAAACATGCCAGTATCAACAAGCTCGAGACTCAGAAAAATTTGAACAAAAGGAGTATTATCTTGGATATTCTATTGATATCGATGCTTGTAGTGTATACCCACTTTCCGATTGTTGACGAGAATTGATTTTCTAGAGGATACTTTATAGCGCAGTGACATTAGAAACCTGAGCGCAAAGGACGTACAGTATAAAATCCAAATGCATTGCACGGACCCAACTTGATGTAGCGCGGGTCGGAGCGCACTTGTGAGCCCGAGGGAACAGAGAAAGGTGCTAATCAAATCGCATTTTCGAGTCCAGTCCTTTTGCCAGTGCTGTATCTGCCTAGCTCTAATACATGCCGCGACGCCTAGAAGGCCTAAGGGGGACCAAGAAGAACAAGGGAGTGAACATATATGTAGAAAGGAAACCTAAATCAGATTATGAGATGACGACGACCTTGCATACAGTTGAAATTGTCATACTGCAGCAGTATGACAATTTCAACTGTAGTAAGTTACAGCCTTTAATGTACTAGTACTGTATTGGTGCCTAGACAATAAAGCAATAAAGAACACTTGTGGTATAGGCGAGGCACGCGCGATGCTTGAGGAATGGTCGGCGTAGGTCAAAACACAGGGTCGAAAGCTGCGGGCGCTCCGACCCGTCATTCCGTTCCATTCCAAGGCCAATGTGGGGGCTGGGGACTGACCTTATATTGATGTGCCAGTAGATGCGGTGGGCATTTTACAATATCCTCTATCCTCCAATTCAGTTTTGAAAATCTGGCCAATCAGTTCCAGGATTTAGCCGAAGCCAACTGAATGTGAAAAATGTCGAGTGAGATCCTGATCACAATATCGCCACGATTCAGTATGTAGCACTTCTCGGCTTTTCAACTGCACCACCTCACCGGAAGATTCTCTCGGGCATCCCCATCCACTTGACCGCATCGTCCACTGCTGCCAGTCAAACCATAAGCTGCATAAGCCCTCGCACCATCTCAATCAAACAGTAGCATCTATGTCTCCCCATTCAAGTTGTATCTGTAATCAAATGGGTCATCAGATCTGAGTCTATTCCTTGTATGGCATTTCAGCCATGGGAACTCGCTTTTATGTCAAGAAGGTTGATTGTACAAGTAATGTGGTGGCAGTACAAAAGTACAGAACATTTTCTCAAGACAGTTCGAGGCTGGAGCCAAGCTACCGGACTACAGTATATACACTGGCAGGCGCAAGGCGCTTCCACTGGCGGTGATACCTTGTCCTCGTAACACCATCCTCCTACTGATCCTAATACAGCTTGTTGTGGTATGAGAACCCCCTTTTCCCCTAAGGTGGTCAACTCGAAAGAAGCCCTGGTGGGTCATTACCATTGTCCTACCATCTGATGCTTATCACCAATATACTAATGTTCCAAACGATATTAGTGGGCAGCTGGGCGTGATGAGGCTGTGGAAGTGAATCAGCGGGCTCTCATTGACAAGGTCCTAGCTCGCTATTCTGGAGAATTTTCAGGTTAGTCCCGTCACCCGAGTTCTCTTTGCGTTTGTTTTGGGGCATAACTTCGATACAATACAGTGTTTCGTGAGCTTCTACAGAACTCTGATGATGCGGGCGCCAATTCGGTTGAGATTCGCTTCGAAACCGAAAATTATCTATCCCGAGAGAAGCGGAACGACAGCCAGTCTGAAGGACCCAAATCTGAGGATCTTCCGGACCTGAAGACGACGCTGGTATGAGATTCTCTCCATGTTGACTGATGGATGTGTTTCTCATTGTGGCGTGTGTAGGCTCATCAGTGGACCTTCAAGAATGACGGTAAACACTTCAGAGATGAGGATTGGAGTCGGCTCAAGAAGATTGGTGTGTAGGGCTCTGCCTTTTTCTCTGCTGCGTCTTCATAGTTCTTTAGCCGAGGGCAATCCCGATGAGGACAAGATTGGCGCTTTCGGTGTAGGTAGGTTTAAGGCACTGGTCGAAATCGTTGACATCCTTGTTCAATATAACAACAGGCTTCTACAGCTTGTTCTCTGTAACCGAGACGCCGTGGGTTTATTCAGGAGGTACGCCCAAATGAGTCCGGCGAGGCGGCAACAATAATATTGTCTACAAGGTCAATGGATGAACTTCTATTGGAAGGACGGAAAGGATCAGGTCATTTCTTCCTTGTACACAGTGTTTGGGTGTTATGTTGACGAAGTTATCTCAGCTCCTCGTCCGCCGCGGAACTGGAGGTGGATCGGCGGATCGGCGAACCACTTTTCAAATGACTCTTAGAGAACCTGGTCCTATACCCCATACCTTTGATTTTACTCGTTTCCTGGTTTCTTCGATTACATTCATGACACACCTTTCTCGAGTTAGCGTATACTTCGATAACAAGCAGCTGGCTCAGTTGACCAAGGCAGGCGGCATCCCAATGGAAATCCCGATGCTCAAAGGGCTCAAGAGCACAAGCCCCGAAGGCATGATGAATATAACATCAATCCACACTATGCGTGAGTAATTTATCGATTCTTTGAGAACTCGTCTGCATCTTTTCTTTGTTTAGCACTTAATATCAAGGCCGAGGTAGCACGATGGGTCTACACTGTTGGCCCAGAGAAACCCTATCCTACCTATCGGATCGATAAGCTGAAGAAGGCAGTGAACCACAAACCCAGTGGCAGTGGATTCTTTTCACTTTTCAGATCTTCGACTTCAAGGAGAACGTCAACGCTGTTACCAACAACCTTACCCGATGAACCGGTCGATCTCTTGGGGGTACATTCGTCGGGCATTGACTTGACGATCTTCACTGCAAATGTCGATGTCCAGCTTAATAAGAAAATGACCGCCAAGCTGCTTCACTCGACGAAGAAGAATCCTCCTAGCCGACTGCGCTACGAGCTGATATATGTGAGCCCATCGTCGTAGGTCGCTTATGCTTAATAATTACATCTTCTCAGACTGGGAAGGACGAATACGACGCAAGCATTGAGGCGGAGGAGAAAGCGGAATACGTTACTGGAAGCGTGTTTCAAGGGCTCCGGGCTGATTTGGAGGGGTTCGTCGTATCATTCAGAGTAATCATCCCTCTGACGCTTTCGATAGGAATGGATCCGCGCGCGTGTTCATTGTAAGCGATCGTTCTACCATGCTTGTGGTAGTTGCTAATTTCGCAAAGGGCCATTCAACAGGGCAAACAACTGGTATCGGAGGGCATATGGCAACACGCTTTATTCCGACCGTGGAGCGCGAGTCGATTGATCTTGTGTACGTTTTTCCCCACTGGCGCTTCTGCACTGACAGATGCATTCCTTTACCCTAGCGATCGCAATGTGGCAGGTTGGTGCCTTATCTCCTCTTAAACTGAATCTAATTTCCTGCCACAGTCTGGAATAAAGAGCTTCTCTACGTTGGAGGCTTCCTCTCACGTTTTGCATATGAGGTCGAATTAGCAGCCGTAAAGAAACATTGGGAAAGCACGGCGGCAGCGAATGGCCGAGGGGGTCTTCCTGATGAAGACGATCAGACACGTCTACGAAGACGCGTCCTTCACGCGCTCAAGTTTTTCACGTTTAACCTCTCAACCCCATCTCCCGTGGTATCCAGGTCGATGGAAACCGCCTTTTTTGATTGCGCGACTACCCAACCGTTCTCAATTATCTCCTCGGAAGGTATTCTGAGCGCTGACCTTGTCTACTTCCCTGATCCCGAATTCTCCGGTTTCCTCAAGCACCTGCCCGTAATTTCCGAAGAAATTGTAAACGGTGCAAAGACTATGGTCGATGTTCTCCGTGCACGAATGATCAAAAACATAACGTTTCGTGACGTTCTCAATGAACTTCGCCTGAGGTCTCTTTCCGAGACAGAAGCAGTTGCATGTCTGAAGTGGTGGATTGGTGTTCACAAGGAAGGACGCGAACCCAATCTTCTCCAACTGAGATCACAGCTCCTGGAAGCGCTTGTAGTATCAATCCCTCCAGAGAAGAGTCTCAAATTGTCAGACGCTCGAACCTTCATAAATCGTAGGACTGGCGGGGCAATTATCCCAACCCAAGGACCTCTGCCAAGCACTCTCCTTCCCACAAGTATTACCACGTCGTTTGATCCTGAGGACCTCGCAGTCATTTTCCCTTGGAAACAGTTAACTATCATTGATTGGCTCGCACATGTGACTGACCCCAAGGTGGCTGCTAGCAATTCTGAGTATGATATAACACACTCTGCTCCCTGGGCAGTACGTGTTCTGTCAGCCCTTGGTCGAGCCTGGCCATCGTTATCCAAAGACTCCCAAGACGAAGTAGTCAGGATCCTGAGTCCGAAGCCTTGCATTCCAACATCTGCCGGTCTTAAGTCACCCGACCAAGCTTACTTTCCTAATGTGAAACTGTTCCAGGATCTTCCCATTGTTACTATGCCATCTGGAGTTGTCATCAAGGGCGGGCTCGAGAAGGTGCTGCAATCAATCGGTGTACGTAAGCACGTGGAATTACAGCTTGTCATTGATAGGTCTGGCTCCCTTTTTTTTATTAGATTCAACTCACCAACCTAGTTTATTAGAATGATAAAAACGGGAGACTGGACTATGTTTGATCTCGTCAAGTACCTGGTATCCGTTCAATCAACCCTGTCACCGCAGGAACTTGAAGATTTGCAACAAACATCTGCATTTACGAAGGAGGGTGCTGGAAAAGAGTCATCAGCTCCGGGTCAGAACCCTCAACGATTTAAAGCAATGGACCTCTACGAGCCGGTTGAAAGATTTCGTGAGCTTGGCCTACCTATCATTGATTGGGGTGTCGGTAATCGCTGGAAACCGTTTTCCGACGAAGGCAAGTTGTCGTGGTGGACCACTATTGTTAAATTCTAGTGACTAACCAACCGGCTAGCTAAATTCCTTTTCAATTCTCTGGGTCTGAGACGCCTTCCTCCCCTGCCGGAAATTCTCAAAATTGCTGCTTCAGGCGACTCGGATCCCACCGTGCGGGCGAAAGCACTGACCTATTTCTTGGACAACCTATCCACAAAGTATTCCAATTATGACCCTCATGAATACCGAGATCTCGCTTTTGTTCCCGCAGTCCGTGGTTCGGAGAAATTGTTGGCGAAACCACTTGAAGTAAAAGATTACCTTTGTCAATCTTCTTTACCTAATAATGCACAACAGCTATATGCTAGCGACGAATGGGCAGTGCTAGGTTTCCCTGTTGTCGATCCATCGCTTCCAGACGGAACCGCCAAGAAATTGAAACTTATTAGCCAACCGCCAACTTCCGAGCTCGTAACTCTTTTACAGAAGTCTCCGCCAGGAGACGAGGAGACGGCACGCAAGTGGTTCGAAATTTTGTCTGGTCGAGGTAGGCTATCAACTATTTCTATATGAAGCTCCTTCACCTAGTATTGCCTCGTAGAGTTCTCACAAGCCGAAAAACATAAGTTGTTTCGAATGTCCTTCATACCCGTCAAGTCTACAGGAAACAATAAGGTGATCGAGAGACTGCCACCTATTCGGTGCTACTTTTCCGGAACAAGAGACACGGAACGTTATTCGAAACACTTCACCTTTGTGGATTTTGGCCTGCGTGCCAATAGGTTCTTAGCGGACTGTGGTGCCAAGCAACAGCCATCCGTGGAGGACATCGCACAAGTCTTGCTAGCAAATCCACATCAATTTTTTGAGCGTACTGGCGGCCGTAAGAAGTGAGTGTATACTAAGCTTCCTAAAACACATTTCCAGACATCTCTTTATTAGCTACATTACCGAGCTTTGCAATCTCGCTGTGAATAGGTTTTGCCTTACAGATGGAACGATCAACCGCATGAAACGGTCAAATGTGCTCCTTGGATCGCGGCTTGTGAAGAGAAACGACGGCAAGGCTTCGAACGAGGGGGACGAAGACGACTGGGATTTTGAAGATGTCTTACTTCGGCCCAATATGATCGCTATTATAGATGATAACAACGCATACCAACGTTTTGGTGACCGCATCTTTTGCGCCCCGCAACAAGACCTCCTGGAAGGTATCTACTCAAATGGTTTCAACACTTTAGGCGTAGCTCATCTATTACCAGGATTATATCGCTTCTTAGGTTCTCCGTACCTGAGTTCCTTGGTCAGGGAAGATTATGAGAAGTCGGGTGAAGTTCCTTCTTCGCCGATTGGTGCCCAAACTAGACGCCTGATTCTCGAGCGGCTCCCTCTTTTTCTCCATGGGCATACCAAAACTCGTGCCAAAATCTCGTTCAACTGGCTGAATGAAGAAAGTAACTTCATCGTTAAGGTCTTTGGAAACCTCACAATCACCAAGTCTCTCCATCACGGGAGCATCCACTGCTCTAAGTGCTATGAGGCATACGCAATCGCTAACCGGGAACGCAGCGGCCCGATTGAACTCTGGTTGGCTGAAAATGCGGAAGTAGACATGTATGAGTGAGTACGCTCATTACGGGATGGTTTTCGTTCTTTGATGACCCCTAGGGTCTCAATTTCACTATGTCGGTTCATCATCGATTCGCCTAAGGACAATGATGCCCTTTTATTTATGACTATCCTCACTACGGACCTGAAGGCCCTCAGACGGCGGGGATATAATGGTGCCACGCTGCCGCCACTTTCTGTCCTCCTCAGATGATTGACTTTCCTTCACTAGTGGACAGAATTCTACAACAGCAGAATGCCGAGCGCGAAGCCGCCGAGGATTCCCACACAATGATTTCGTCTGCACCTACTGGTACTGTGACAGCTCCAATTCCACCAAGTGCCCGCCTTTTTGAGGACCGAATGTTGCAAGAGCTTTTTCGCCTTCTATACCCGAAGGCAGGTACCTCAAAGAGTGGTGGATTTCCATATCAGGCCATGCCTGGAGGTGTTTCTCAACCTGGGCCATCAATGCGACCCTTTCGCTCTGCTCAGCCTGGCACCACATTCACTCCGTTGAGTAACATTGGTACGTTATAAAAGTCTGTCACTTTAGAGTTTTATTTCATTCTCCGTCCCCACCCAGCCGACAACATTGACATGGCCATCAGAGCATGCGCGCCTGAGACGGGCAATCTAGTACAGAACCAGGAGGAGATTCGAATAGTAAAGGAGTCGCTGAATGAGGGATACTGCGATATTCTTGGTCAGGTGGACTTGGATTGTGTCGGCACGTGCTCGACGTTGCTATATGATTATCTTGTCCGCTTACAATTGCTGAACGCAGGTAGTACGCTTGGTGTGAAGGTTTTTGCGACAAAAGGTACGATTTCTTCGTCGGCTTAAGTGATCAAGCATTGACTTCTCTCATCGATAGACCTTCCAGAGCGTAACACGCTCATCAAACGCAAACAAGATGTGCTTGACCGCTTCGTCGATGTGCTCAATTCCCTCGTAGCAATTTTCAAGATCCCACAAGGTAGCTTGCACATATTTGCAGATAAGGAGGGGAAAGGAGTCGCATTTAATCGGGGCGGAAGCTTATTCATGAACTTGCGATATTTCGAAGACACGCGTACGTCCCGACTTGCTGCGCCTCCTCCAATATTCATCTGAATTATTTATCTTAGACTACAATGATGTCCAGAAAGGTGACTTCAACAATGCACTTATCTCCTGGTGCGTGTTTCCGACGAGTTTCTCACTGTCTGACTGATTTGTCCTCGCCAGGTATTTCACGCTGGCGCACGAGATTGCTCACAATCTCGTTCTTCCTCACAACTCTGAGCATGAATTCTATTTCTCTGCCATCTGCGAGGCATATCTTATGCATCTAAGCAAATCATTGGCTGATATGAATTTGTACGCATAGCAAGCGACAACGCCTCAGTCACCTTTCACTTCCACTTACTTTGTCATGTTGAATCAATGTTGATTCTGTCTGTCTTACCTAGTATCTGGCTACGTATGTACAAAAGCTGGGGTATCCGCAATGAAAACGGCTTGAGCCGTCCTGTTCCTTCCCGCGCCCCTCGTGTTTCGGCGACTACGGTTTGACCGACCGGGAAAAAATACCAGTGTACAATAGATTTTAATTGAATATAAGCAGTACGGTCGGGTTAGGCGACATCGACCCGATTTGGGGATATTTATTAGTAATCAATCCAAGACGCTTTTGCTCTCAGAAAGGTCAGCAATGACTCGGGGAAGCCGGAGGACAGATGACGGAGGACGACCGCATTGAATCAGTCGCGGCCAATTGTAACCCGCAGCCCAAACCAGACATCACATCACTCTTGTGCATGTGGCCTCATAAGTTATCTCTTGCAGTCTCGACCACCTCAGCTTCGACTGATGGCAGGATCGTTGATTTTGACAGCAAAAAGAAGAGTGGCCTCACTGCCGCTTTCTCATCTACCCATACTATAACACCTCTCTGTGTCTGCCGCTGCCAGTGCCGCACTATTTATTGAGACCGCGATCCATTATGCCAGTATATAACTTTCTCCGAGTCCGGAGCGCTCCGCTGCGTCATCGGATATGTGCCCCTGTCGGTATTCAAATTAATGGATCGATTTCGTCGTGCCCCACTTTGTGGATGCCTCAACTGCTAGTGCTCCAGTTAATTATATATGTCGTGTCCTTTTATAGTGAAAATACAGATTAGTACGTATTAATGAAGCGTCCCGACGGCTTCTAATGCATGCCCGGCATCACGTACGACGCAAGAGGTATCAAACTACAGAGCACAGCACGCAAGAGGCGAGACGGACGAGTAACGTTACAACAAATATATTCGTGTAAACATCCCATAGGAAAACCCGAAGTACTCCCACAGCCTAAAAAAAGGGGGTGGTATTGAGTTAAAAAGGAGTCAAGTCAGAATTGCAGAATACAGGGTCATCAAATGGACAAGAGTCCATAAGACTTGAGCTTTGAATTTGAGTTTATCAAAGGTCTCAACTGGGTGTAGCAAGTCAGGCGCGTGTTACATAATCACCCGACCGTGCACGTGAACTCAAAATGGCGGATTTAGTGACGCGTCGTCGCCTTTATTAACAACAAGCAAGCCCAGCTTTACAACAATCAACATGGAATGCTCGTTCGCGCTTACAGGAAAGGATTACGTTCTCATTGCTGCAGACACTACTGCATCACGTTCAATCGTGAAAATGAAAATCGATGAGGACAAGATCAAAACTCTCAGTCCCCACCTTTTGATGGGCTACTCTGGAGAGTCAGGTGCGTGCATGCATTGTGCAATGAAATGGCTGTAAGGATATTCGACTTCTCACTCGCGGAAATTTACGCAGGCGACACCATCCAGTTCGCTGAATATATAGAGCGAAACATCAGACTCTATCACATCCGCAATCTCTATCCACTCCGCCCACAGTCTGCCGCGTCATGGATTCGTCGGTCGGTGGCTGAATCACTTCGTTCGCGCTCACCTTACACGGTCAACTTGCTTGTTGGGGGATACGACACAGCAGACAAGTCACCACATCTATACTGGATCGATTATCTTGGTACTATGGCTTCGGTGCCTTTCGCAGCCCATGGTTATGGAAGTTACTTTGCACTGAGTTTATTGGACCGGTGAGCGGATTATTTGCTCGGTCATTGCTCCTTTTGTGGGGTAGCATGTGCTTCTCCACTATACGAATGGGCGTGATCGACAGTCCTGTTGACGAAAGACTGAATACGACGATTTATAGATACCACAAACCTGACGGTACGTTGGAAGAAGGTCTTGACGTTCTCCGGCGCGCGATCAATGAGACAGCCCAACGCTTAGTAATTTCCCCGGGCAACTATATTGTGAAGGTTGTTGATAAGGATGGCGTACGGGAAGTGAAGCTGTAATTTGTCATGGACTGTCCTGGGTATTCAAATGCTCTTGAGAGCACATGTATAAAGTTTGATGAACTTAAGTGGCACTCAATGAGAGACAAAATGAGCGACATGGATCATTCGGGTCCTGTCATCCCACGAGACGTCGTCCTTGAGTCTTTGACATAGCTTGATACTTTGATTCCGTAAAGGCATGGGAACATGGGACCCGACAATTACCGAGGACCGGAGTTGACAATGTGTTAAGCTAAGTATCGTACTTACGTTAGTGTGGGCGACCTAAGTTAGAAATCATTCCCTTATGCTCTTTAAGCTGAGTCGGATGGACACGAATATCCCTCTAGCTCCTGAAATACCATGAAGAACTCTGTAGTATAGGAAGCGAGGTCCTTTAAACCAGACTAATGAAATATGAGCCCCTCTGCAAAGAAGCTCCCCATGGACCTCACCCTCACACGGCTACAGCTATTTGTCCGGAGGCTGGGATGATATGACTTGGCCTGGTTTTCCAGAATTGTGGTATGAAGGAACTGATAAGCCTATGACACATCATCTGACATGTCAAGGGTGTGCGGGCAGCTACTCACGACCGGGGAGTTTAGCATTTTCAAGTTTGAGTCGGTTTATCTTAGTGATGCACTTCCCATGGGCTCACGCCGCAATGCGGCAGCATCTCATGTGTTGTAAATGACAGGACTTGATGGTTAATACGTTAATGGCTTTACTTTTCTCACCATCGGTTAACTTCCTCCGCGCCCAGACTCTGACAGTCAAATAGTTCATAGGTCATGAAGGTCTATTGGGTGCTGGAGCTAGAGCCCCTTGGCCTGGCCGAGTATGCCGCTGATTAGACCATCGAAAATTACGTTAGTGTGTATATGCATAGGGTCTCCATTAATAGATGTTATCTGACCGTGGCCGCCTGTACAATCCAGTTCGATTCATTCCTCAGCTTGTTCTTCCCACATGACCTCGAAATCTGGGCTGAGCTGAAGTACTGAAGCATGACTAGGCTCGAGGCCGATTACCAAGTGTCCCTTCTGTCTTACCTCACCAGAAGCAATGTATTCCGATGCAATTCCGATGCAATTCTTCGACATCCTATCGATGCCTCCACCCATCAATGCATCAACTTCTGTTGTACCGGAGCGGTCACTATTGCGAAGTCCCTCGATGAAGGGCCTGGCTGGCCCTCTCCAGTAGTACGACGGGATATCGTCCGGAGTGCTTGCTGCGGATGATAAGGATTGTATTGTTATTCACAAGCCTGTTTATTGGTGGATGCACAAGGGCCAGATCTGCGGTAACTGTGTCTCCGGCCGTCCCTGAATTGAAGCTCCTTCTCTCGCCAACGACTCTTTCGCACCTCCAACTGTCCATTGGACTGTTGCTGTCAATGCCGGATCAGATAAACGGCTCCTTTCTTAAGTGAATTGAAAGTCCGTACATGATGTCTCCTAGCTGAGAGCTTTTGCCGTTGTTGGCTTGGATTCAACAGAATAAATCGTGTACAGTAGTTGTTTCGCGAGTAGAATGCTCTCTGTGCCATAGTGTTAGACCAATTTATGTTTTTGCGATGGCTCCTGTGAGGACGACTGTCGACTTACATTTTCGCCGGGCCAACCTGGATTGCACCCCACGGGGGCCGCAGCAATAGATAGGCGTCGATGAGAACGCGATCGGTATGTACGGGAACTATGTATATAGACAGTTTTTGATATTCTTACTGACGTGGCTAGCGTGACAACCGTGCACCTCCTCCAGGTTCCAGGGAGTGCTTATGACTCGATGCATTTTCACGGCCGAGTCGGGTGCAGTATATGGATAGACCTGCCGCGGCAACAACGCCACGCCGGGAAAAAAGCTCGGGCCCAACTGGGGTTCGAACCCAGGACCGCTCGCAAAGTCAGGCCGAGACCTTACCCAAAGCGAGCATCGTACCACTAGACCATTGGGCCATTATGATGGCTGGTATTGTGAGAATATAGACGGGCGCCACACCAGATGGGTAACACGCACTTCTTGCTTTAGCGCTTCTCGGTATTAGTGGTTGTGAGGATTGCGACTGCGTCGAATGGACAAGTTTAAAGCTCTTGAACCGGTCAAACTCCACCAGGGTTCTACAATTAGCTCTCAAAGATATGCGTTCGGGTCTGCATCGCCTTTTGTCGGGAGACTTCCATCCTCGCTTCACTCGGTCATTCTGCAATACACTCCGGTACCCGATGTTCCGGCCTATGC
>QFDX01006210.1:0-37926 GCA_003315875.1 Lactifluus piperatus | reverse complement strand
ATTTGCCTTCGCAAAGTCCGTCGCTCTCAGACCTGATATTGCAATTCATCAAAATACACTTAATGCTCTTCATTTCCTTCCTACAAACGACGACGACACCCTCCAACCTCTCAATGTCGTCCTTGTCGCTTCAGTCGATGGCAAATTTCATGCTCTTAACCGTTCCACCGGTGCTAAACTCTGGTCTATGCCCTCTTCGCCACCCTCATCCTCATCGCTTCATGACTCCCCCAAACCCGTCCCGTCCATCCTCGAGCCTCTCGTATCTACAAAGCACCTCGACGCAGACCCTGACTTTGATGACGACCCGTTTGCCCACGAAACCTACATCGTAGAACCGCAGTCCGGCGATATCTACGTGTCCACCTCCAACTCCCCCACTGCTCCCCTCCACCGCCTCCCGTTTTCCATGTCCCAACTCGTTGACTTGTCTCCCTTCTCCTTTGGAGATGCAGATGGTCGTGTCTTTGTAGGTCGTAAAAAGACCTCCTTACTACTCATTGAACTCGAGACTGGGCGCGTAAAAGCCGCCCTCGATTCTGAGTGCCCGTGGGATGCCTGGGGCGAGTTTACAGAGCAGGATGTTATGGACGTCGACCTCGACGAGCTAGAGGGTATCAAACCATCTCGCCAATACCCAACTGAGATTTTCATCGGTCGTACTGGTAAGTGGTATTCCATTCCCCCAAGCTGCCCACCGCTTCGACATTAGTACTCATGACCGAGCAATAAGACTATCACGTTTCCATACACAGCCTTCATTCATCCCACTCCTCACGGCCACAACCTGTTCAGCATCTGTCTTTCTCGGTCTATGGGCCAAATAACCAAGATCTTGAGTCGCAGGCCGCGTATCACCGTAGCGTAGACGGCCTCTATATTGAGCCTCTTCCGAACGGCGAGGTCATATCTTTCAAAACACCCGTGAACGACCGCCCCTCCGCATCCCTCCCGGACAACCGGCCTCTATGGGGCCAGAGGTTTGCCAATCCCATGTAAGCTTTTCTGTCTCGCTTATACATATTTGGGCGCTTATCATTCCGTTTGTGGCCACGCTAGCGTGGCCGTGTTTGACGTGGTCAAATCTGCCCGACGAACCTCACCTTTTGTACTCCTCCAACCCCGCCTCCGTCTTCAAGATATCGTCTCACGCCAGCGTGATTACCCAAACGATGAGACTGCCTTTGTCGGACTTGTTCCTGAAACAGGCTCTCTCTTTGCGCTCAGCCCATCGCACTTTCCGCTCGTCGCCTTTGGCGACCCTCCACCCATGCAAAGAGTGGAGAGCATCGAGGGTTCGTCCGAAGAAGATGTCACGGTCACGAGCGAGCATGGAGGGTTGCACTGCTACGATGGTAGTGCTGACCGGCGGTGTTTGACCGGTGTGCGAGCTCTCGCCTCTGATAGTCGCTCGCCTCTCGCACGCCTTCTTGATGGTGTTCCAGGTTCAGCTCCGCCTTCTCTCCCCACTGCCACTGGGGCCCACGCGCGCCCTGGGAGCACCAACTCCCAAACGACTGCGGGCGGTGAGCCCATCGTTGCCTTGAATGAGGGAAATACTCCGGAGGTGTCGTGGGAATGGCTGGCCAACGTCCCAGATTTGGTGGGGCAACGGCAGTCATCGTGGGTACCGTCTAGCTCTACACTGCTGCTGGCATTGGTGTCGATCGTGGCAACGTTACGATGGCTTGGAGGGAACACACCGCGCGAAACAGATATCCCCACAGACCTGGATGAGGTGGACTACCAGAACACCTTGCCCGGGAAATCCGTTTCTATACCCCCACTAGAGCTTAACGATAATGCGACACAGATACCCCCGTCAGAGTCGCGTACACCAGGAACAAAGGCGACTTTGGCTGAGAACCCTCTTCCTATGGACGTGATGACGCCTGAATCATCGACTGTAGCTCCGGCGACTCCTTTACTTTCTCCTGCGATGGATGACGGTGCCAACGCATCTCATATCAAGACTGAGTCAGCAGAAGGGGCAGAGGACGGCGGTGAAGTCAAAAAGAAGCATCGTAAGCGACGACGCAAACGGAAGGGCGAGACGAAGGAAGCCTCTGCGGAAGGTGGCGAGGAGCCTGAGAATGAGGACGGCGAAGGTGTCGAAGACAGGAACACAACTGTGCCAGGGACACCATCGCTAGTTCCTCCACCAACGCCAGCACCGTCAGGACCGTTGTCACTGGTCGTTTCCGATACCGTTCTTGGTACGTTTCTAGTTGGTTTTGTACCGTGAGCTTCATACTAATTAAGAGCAGGACATGGTTCACATGGCACTATTGTATATGAGGGCTCTTTGCAGGGCCGTGCTGTGGCTGTCAAACGCCTTCTTCGTGACTTTGTTACCCTCGCACATCGCGAAGTTAGTCTCCTCAAGGACGCTGATGACCACCCAAATGTCATTCGGTATTACTACCAGGAAGCGCATGCAGACTTTCTCTTCATCGCCCTCGAGTTGTGCCCTGCCTCTCTCGCAGACATCGTTGACCGACCTGACCAATTCCGCGAGATCGCAGTCTCTTTCAACCCCAAGCGAGCCGTGCGGCAAATTACATCTGGCCTGAGGCACCTGCACGCGCTCAAAATCGTACATCGCGACATAAAACCACAAAATATTCTCATCTCAGGCGGGAAGAAGGGCAAGTCGGATGGGCACAGGATGCTGATATCTGACTTTGGGCTCTGTCGGAAACTGGAATCGGACCAGACCAGCTTTTTACCGACTGCGGGTGGGGTGATGGGCGTAGGAACGTTTGGATGGAGGGCACCGGAGATCTTGCGAGGCGAAGTCAAACTCGACGAACCCATCGCGGACGACAATTCCCAGAGCTCACGCGACAGCGTCGAAACCGCGATCGCGAGCAACCACTCGGGCACCGGCGGTAAACCAAAGACGCGGCTCACAAAGTCGGTCGACATATTCGCGTTGGGTTGTCTGTATTATTATTGCCTCACTAACGGTGGACATCCGTTTGGAGAACGTTTTGAAAGGGAGGTTAATATCATGCGTGACCAAAAGTCGCTGCAGGGATTGGATAGCTTTGGGGAGGAAGGTTCGGAAGCTGTGGATCTCATTAATTCCATGCTCGCTCCAGACGCCGCAGACAGGTAAGCTCTACTTTCTGACTGATAATTTTCAATCATCCTCTGACACTGGCGTTTATTGTGAAAAAAAAAAAAAGGCCCGATACGACGACATGTCTGATGCATCCCTATTTCTGGGACCCCGGTCGGAGACTCGGTTTTTTGCAGGATGCTTCGGATCGTTTCGAGATCATGTGCCGTGACCCGCGCGATCCACATCTCGTCCTGTTGGAAAAGAATGCTATCAATGTGGTAGGCAATGACTGGCCATCGCGCCTGGACAAGGTCTTTGTAGAAAATTTGGGCAAGTTCAGGAAGTACGATGGGAGATCAGTGCAGGACCTGCTCCGTGCCCTTCGGAATAAGGTGAGGCCTTCAACGCAACGGTCATGGATCAAAAGCCCTCCTTGTACCCTCTTTCTGACGGGCCCGTTTGTTATTTATTAGAAACATCACTATCAGGACTTACCTGAGAACGTCAGGCGCCACGTCGGCTCCATGCCAGAAGGATACCTTTCGTACTTCACACGCCGTTACCCTCGCCTCTTCCTCCACGTGCACTCCGTCATCTCCAACTCTTCCCTACGTCAAGAGTCCATGTTTCGTTCATACTTTGATCTTACTGATTAACCCTACCAAATCATCACCCCCTCAAACTTATTTATACAACCTGTTCTTGCATACCATGTGCTCAATTTGTATCCTTATTTAGGTGCCCTTTCGCCCATCCATTGGTAGTTGGTTAGTTTATGCATATTCGACATTTAAGGCGGCCGCCGTGTCGCGCTTGAGTTTGTAGTAGTAATACGACTCCTGTGACACAAGATCGAGGGCTTAAAGCTAAAATACATGAGGTATAGAGCGTCCAGTGATCGCGTAAGTCCCATAGAAAGTATAAGTACTAAACCTCATCGACCCCGAGGGTAGCTCCCAATATATATAATATATAAAACGAAACGCTAAAAAATAGAATAAAAAAAATAAAGCAAATTGTAGATAACACGTTTGTGCGGCGTTTCTTTTTCAACGGGTGGAAGAAGAAGAGCGGGAACCGCCGGAACCCCTAAGGACGACCAGCGCGACGATGAGAGCGGTCAGGAGTATCAAGGCGCTCACGACGGCCGCGAGCCGACAGCGGTAGACCCATACCTCGGCATCGTACGGCTTCACGAACGTGATTACCTTCTCCTTCTGCGTCACGGTGGTATCTGGAGCTGGAGGAGAAGCTTCCGAGGCTGGTACAGTAGGCAACAACATTGGAACTGACAGCACCGCACATGGGTTCCGACAGCGCTTGGACGTCGTCGTCGTCATCCTCCTCTCCGCCTCTGCTCCTCCTGCTCCTGCTCCTGCTCCGCCCTTCTCCAAATCATGACCACCATCAGGAGGAGAAGAAGGATCTGGTAAGCCCCCGCTGACGACGGCAGCAGCGGCGGCGGCCTTACCCTTGTCCAGACGATTACTATTACTACTATTAAGACGACGAGGGCGAGAAGGAGGGCACGATTTCCATAACGGCAACGCCGCGCGTGCCTTTCCGTTCTCTTCCCAACGGCCTTCGGTAATGAGCCAGCCTCCTATGAGCCAGCACCACGGCGCGATGAAGCCCGCCCAGAAGAGCAGCATGGGTAAAGGTGGGAGACGCGCGAGAGCAGCTTGCGCATGGCGCGCGGCGGAGAAAGAGGGTCGCGAGAAACCACTGCCGAATGAGAGACCTTGTGTCCACCGTCGCCAGATGAACGTGTCGGATGTGCCGCCACTACCACCGGACGTGGGCTCATGCTTGCGTGGGCGAGGTCGGGCTCGGGGTAATAACTCTACATCGGTATTGCTGCTACCGTCCACACCGCTAATACCGACACCGACGCCATAGCCATCGTTGCCGCCGCTGCTGTAATCCCCGTCGTTTCCGCCGCCGCCGCTGCTACCATCGCCATCGTTGCCGCTGCTGCCACCGTCGCCATCGTTGTCGCTGCTGCCACCGCCTGGTGGTGTCGCAGTCGCGGCGACGGTGGTGCCCTCCATGACTCTGTCCGAGTCCGCGAATTGGTCAGGTCCACTAGAAAGCAATGCAGTTGATGAATGAACGGTGGAGGGGCCCGAGGGACCATGGGTATCTGCCGCCGCTGCTTTGGGGGTTACCGTATCCTCGGTGTCGCCCGCGAGAGATGGCGCGGTGACGAAGCTGCCTGTGCGCTCCGAGGCAGTATCTTCGTAGACCGTCGAGATGAGTTGCGCGCCGGCACGATGTGACACTGGAGGGTAGATCGGACGAATGTCTAATGGCGGAATGTTCAAGGGTGGTAGGGTAGGGGGATGGATAGAAGTCGCGTTTGTGAGAAGGGAACTTGTTGATGTTGCGGAGATCGACCGTCTCACGGGACGCCGCAGGAAAGCTGAGTACGTCGAGCCTGTGTGAAGAGGATATTATGATCGTGAATCACACTCCGACGACATGCACTGCCCCCCCTCCCCTTCCCTCATTGGAGCTTACCTGCTGACACTGGTGAGCTTGGCTCTGCATCCGTTGAAAATAGCTCCCGTTTGGGAGTTGGAATGTAGGACTGTTCAGAGATGGGGGATAGCTGCTTGCTGGTAGGGTGCGCAGAAGCCGCATTGGGGTTCTCGGTACGACGGCCAGTCGGCTTGTCGTGCTGGAGAGAATGATTACTGACGAGCGATGATTGTCGACGGAGAGGTGGTGGTTGTGCCGGAAGGGCAGAGAGTGAGGCAGAGCGGCCTAGCCGTACGCTAGGGGGAGGCTTAGGCGTAGGCAGACCCGCCTGCGTGGTTACCAATGAGTTTTGTAACCAGTTAATATGCGAAGGACGGCCTGGGCGACTATCTGAGGGAGAGTCGCGGCCATCGCCACCCTCCCGCAATACACTGTGAGAAGGTATCCGACGGCTGTAAGATGGAGTTCGCTCGATGTCTATGCGCGATGCAGCGGGGAAAAAATTGGCCATGAGCTAACCGCACGAGAGCACTTAGACTTTGTAGAGGCAGTAAAGGGGAATGGGTATATTATGCCATGCACATGGAGCATCATTATATACCTCTGTGGGTGCGCCGGCACCCTTCCATGCCTTTAATTCGCAAGGCCACGAGGCGTTGATGCGAAGTTGATGGCATTCTAACAGCTGGGCAGAAGGTATAATAGGGAGGAAACCGGATGCCGCATCCGCCATGCCATGCTAGTCTCAAGTCTCCGAGAGTGAAACCCCGGGCGAAGTAAGTGCCATGAATTGTAGAGAGGCAAAGCAAAGGTTCAAGTTTGTCGGCAGACTCGGGACACACACGCTTCGATCAGTAAGAGGGCGGCCATACTGCGATTTACATACATCGGTAAGCGCACGATCACCTCAAAGAAATAACGCTGACCAGAAAGGTTACTAAATATGTTACCTAAATTAGACAAAGACAAATTTACATCTCCAAAGGGAGAAGATAGATAGAGTGCAACGACTAGGACAGTTAAATAATAAATAGCAAGGGGGTATCCACCAACGACCAACACAGCCTAGAATATCATGGTATTGCCACTGTTTCTGTTGCGTCAACAACTTCATCATTACTGGTCGCTGGGCCAGCATCCGATTTATCCGTCTCCTCCTCAGCATCAAGTTGAACGAGGGGCTCTGTGACGTCCGCAGGTTTAGGCTTCTCCACTTCAACCGGCTCGACTGTGCTTGTCTCAGCGATCGTCTCTGATTCACTAACTGGGGTCTTATCATCGGTCTCAGTAGCATCTCGGGACGGACCGTCGTCCTTCTGTGGAACTTGGGCTGGGTCGAGGGGAGGTGTAGCACTGGACTTGCCCTCTGCCGGTTGCGATGCTTCCGTAGTGGTGTCCTTGGCTTCATCAACGGTGCTTCCTTCCTTCTTATCCTGCAGCTCGACCTTTTTGACCCCCCGTGTGACCTCCTTGACACCGGTATCAACCTCGTCACCCTTAGCCCTCAGCTCACCCAGCTCGGATGTGTCCCGGCGCTCGATCTGACCACGACGTTTCCGCGTGGACCCCGCATCCTGCACATCATCATCCTCTTCATCACTCAGCCTTCGCTTGCGACCTATGGTGGGTGCATTTGATGTAGCTATTGGTTGTGTGAGAGATATTGTCAGGACTGGGGAAGAGGAGATGAGATGTACCATCATCGCTCCAAGGTCGATCCGGGCGGGGGTATACGGAGGAAGAGATCCGGCGAAGAAGCTTAAGCATGATTTAAAACAACAGAATAGACGGTGTTAGGAAAAGCAAAGTGTTGAAATGAGAGGAGATAACAAGGAACAAGAAAACGGGTATAGAAATGTGTAGCTTATTGCCGCGCGACGCGATTATTATAATTTGTCGTGTTGCAACGGTTCAACGCGTCCATACGATTCACACTCCGACAAGTCCACAGCCAGTCACACAGCGAGCAACAGGGCACACAGGACAGGAGGAGTGCTGGGGCCAGCAACTGGATTTAATCATCAATAATTAATATCTGTGTTTGTGTTTGAATACATCGCAGTGTTGTTAGTCGGTGCTCTATATAAGGAAGGCGGTTGAGCACACAATTCAGCAACTTGAATGTCATCTCCTCAACCTGCTCAGCCACTCAATGTGGCCTCTGCAACTAGCTCATCAAGGGGGGAGGGTTCCAGGACCCCCGTCCCGTCGCGGGGCTCTTCTCCAGGTCCCTCAAAACCCCTCGTCAACACAGCTGATATCTCAAGCCCGCACGAGCTCACCGCATTTGTGCGTTGAAGCATTTTCTTCCTTCGATCGATGCAACCCTCTCGTCTGACCTAACTGCCCACTCTGACTGGCAGGTAGAAACGCTGTTAGAGCAGCTTGATGCCAAATTCGACGATATGTCTTCGCAGATCATCAGTCGCAGTGAGCTTTTTTGTCCCTCAGCCCTGCAACAATTTGTCATTCAAACATCATCTGTATAGTGGTGCAGATGTCCCAGCGCGTAGACGCTCTTGAAGCATCGATTCAAGATATCATTAATGGCGAGGCACCCTCGAGCTCGTCATCGAGCATACCGCCATCACCCGGACCCGGACCCGCCACCTTAACTCTGCAGTCAAGGCGTACCCGTAGCGGACTGCAATGATGCACCGATTCCGTGACTGGCTCATCCATTCTTCTCTGCAGTCGCACCTGTTAATGCCACTATCGATTGTATAATTTGACATTCGGTAGTGTTATGATCTCTCCGATTCTGTGCTAATAACATCACATTGATATGGCAAATGTCACGGTATGGTTGTTCGCCTTGATGTCAACGAAACTGCAATAAGCCAGTCCTAAGGGAAAGGATCCGTTTCACATCTGGATAATCTGGCCACATAATAGTTGACCGGGAGACGACGGGCTTGCAGCTTTTCTCGGCATTCAGCGTTCTTGCTTGTTTATGCTGGGTGGGTACTTGGTGGTCAAGGTGCTGCAACGCGCCCGAAACCTACTGATATTTTCAGGCTACAAATCCGCTCAAGGCATCATATATATTATAAATTTTTTTTATAAGTCGAAAGTAGCCACTTTTGAAACTACAGGTGAGGAAAGCATCATCGTCTGCACAGGACTTGTGGTGCCTCACTGGCCTCATCCCCCTCCCTTTTTGGAGTAACATGCTACGAGTTTTTTTTGAAACCCTTGTCAGCTAAAAGGCCCTCTATAGCGACATCGCGCTGCTCCTTCCAGGTCCGATACGACGTCCTTCTCTATCGAGAGTTGTACATCTTGCGTCAAAAACCTGGTCTCATCTCCTGGTGGAGAATCCGGGTTTCATGGCTGAGGCAAACTCCTCGTAAGTGGACGATCCCCATGTGACTCGGAATTAGCTCGCGAGCTGTTTGAAGCAACGCAAGTGAAGGCAGAATGACGGGAGATCGGAAGGCTGGATATACCAGCCACGCAAACGGAAGGGTGACCTGCGCTCTTCAGTCATCAAATCGCACTCTCGTTCATATAAATTTCGAGTTTTCTGAGTCGTAGGTGAGTAGGACCTTTTGAGGCGCATAGGATGCAAATGAGTTCATAGAGGTCCGAGTCCGCACAAGCAAAATAGGGTTACTGACAGATCAAGTCACCCTTTGGAGTTATTCCATCTACCGCCCAGTCAAGCCGTGACACATAGCTGGAAGCATACATTATCATAGACTTGGATAAATATAAGCATTGTCAAGTAAATATGGCTTATTATTCTCATTTGGAGTTGCGTTTCAAAGTTGATGATAAGCTATCACTGTCTGCGGGAAAATTTTGAACTCAACGCTATATTGTCCAAAGAACAGCTTGGCATAGCTTGATGACCCGAGCATCCCTGCGTGAGAGATGAACTGGGGGAGGTGTCCGAAGTTGAAGATGAGCTGATTGAAGAATATTGGAATTGAAGAGCAACAATGTCAATTATGGTGTTCAAGGTATTCGCTAACGCCTTGCAAGTAGAGGTAGATAAGAGAAGGGAGGACAGCGCGTGTCTGTGGAGGTGGAAGTTGAACGTTGAGCACTTTGAGGGCAAGAAGCCGGGGATGCAAATGCAATGGCAAGGTGTTTCAGCCTAGTCAAATTGGAGAGAGCTCAGGCTGCGACGATAGTCTCGGGTGTAAAGTAACCAATATGTGGTATCGATAAAAGGCGGAGGACAACAAGATTATTGGTAGTCAAAAGAAGTTTAGGTAATCCCGGAAATGGAATGCCCACCAAAGAGAGGAGTCGAAGTTGCGGGGCGGATCCACCTAAGAACGTATCAGGAAGTGCCAGGATTGGTTCCCAGTGATTCGGCCTAAGATCGAGACTTGTCAGTGCAGGGAATGATTCCTGCATCACTGCGGCCAGTTGCTCTAGGTCTGAGTCTATTTCTGATCCGTAAATCCGGCGTACACGGTCATGGTGCTCGAGTGCAGCAATGAGGTTATCACCGATTCTACCAAATTTATATGACACTATTAGAATAGGCAAGGGTGACCAGATGTGCAACATCTCCCTTGCAGGAGTTCTTTCTGTGCAGAGAAGGAGCAGATTGCATCAGTAAAACGTGATTTTGCTTAGTCGTGCTTAGCTGTGCCAGTGCTTACTCCGTCCAATAAGCCACTGGTTCAAAAATAAGCGCTAATAAGCACTTAAGCAGCTTAAGGATGTCAATGTGGCAACCGTCGCGGTCGCGAAACCGTAATCTAGAGTCCGCCGAACGATAATTAACCCAGACATGAACCGTCGGAGTGCAGGAGAAAATAATTGGCGCACCGGAGTTGGATTCGAACCAGTTTTTGGGCACGGCCGCGGGGAGGCGGGGAGGGAAATGCAGACTGGAGGGAGGGAATTTCACATACCTAAATGAACTTGTGCTCGTATTATTCAAAGTCATCATTTCGTACCTGTCGAGATGGTAGGAAATGTCGTTACCATTACCATCTTGGTCCTCGTCAATTATAGGTTCCCACATCGGCTAAGGCACATGTCATTGTCACACTTCGTCAAGATATATGAAACTATGGCTCTTGGAAAGCGAGCTTTTCATTGGCTAGTTCGTCGTGTACGACTTCAAGTTCAAGGTGTAGCTCAAAGGCGCTCTCGGTCAGGCTATTGTTCAACGTTCAACAATTGTTGTGCCACTGGCACGGGCCGCCATCAGTCCAGAGCACCGGAATTTGTATGGGCAGAAGAGGAGATCGCGCATCACAGAGATGATGGTTCTGAGAGTTGTGTCGATACAACTCTCTACTTCTGCTATCACGCGCCAATAAGGTGGACAATTCGACCGTTATATTCAAGAACAACAAAGTGATAGTACACTGTTACGGTCAAGGAATTACTAGAGGACAAACAAGCGGTTCGGAATCTTAGAGGATCCTCAAGAAAGACAGGCCAGCAACTTCAGAGCATTCATCAGTTCAATATATTCCGCAAAAAGAGGGGAAACTTCACTTGAGCCCTCCGGGCCACCACGTTGATAGCCTGCAAACGCAGTAGGCCGCTCTGCATAGAAGGAAGGAGCTCCATCCGTCCCGGCGTCGCCCCCGAATGTCTAAAGAGAGTCGTCACTTCAGATTTGTGGCACTCATCGACAGAATATTGAGCTCACATTTGTGACCCGAGTGGTCTCCGTCGTGGTGTTAAAAATGATGAACGAAATCGTAATCACGCAAACCCCCCTGCCAGGGTGATTGCCAATCCTGCCCGCAACGCCTGTAACAATCTCATCAACTGGTACCGATAGGGATCGTTATTATCAGTGCTGCTATAAAAAAAACAGATATGGAGAGAAACAACTGTACCAGCAAGGTTGACATTGTCAGCCCTTCCGCCAGTGCCTCCGTGATTAACATCGACGGTGCTGCCATTCTGCATCCTATAGGTGATGGCGAGATTGTCGATCTGATCAAAGGCCCGATGTTAATGTCGAGCAAATGTGCACTTGCACGGACAGCGCGTCACATACGATGTCTCCATGCCTCACGACGATCGCGGCGATAGGGCGGGTTTGATCGATCAAGAACGCAGCAGGCCAGCTGGCGACTGTTCGTGGGGTGAGTGTGGGGTGTAAGTTTACATTCTTGGGGCCGAGGTGGACCACATTACCCTGCTCCGCATCATTGAAGGGCTGGGCAGTGTCCGGGGTGCCAACTGTTTGGTACTGGACAACTGCAAAGGTTTGGGGAATCATTGTGCTGTGGTACTGTGTCGCTGAATTTGCTCACGATCCATTTGACTGGGAGATTGGAACTCTTTTATAGCCCTTGGATATATCCAATCAAGTTATATTTCCGATTAACATCAATTCTTATCCGTTGATTACTTGAGTCTTGAATGAAGTACATGTAGAATCTGATTGGACGAGTGGAAATTTCTATATGAAAATGAGAAGGCATGTTGGTTTGTCTAAATGTCACGGTAGAGCATGTTGAGTGCTTGAGCGTCGCTTGGTGCGGTACTGTAGTTCCGAGTCCGACACATGCCACGGTATTGTGATTCCGAGTCCGCGCTGGCGACTGCTTTGCAACATGTGGGCATTTCGCAATGTGATTGTAATCACATTCAGTCGGCTAAATCCTGGAACCTGATTGGTCAGATTTTCAAACTGAATTGAAAGATATTATAAAATGCCCAGTGTTGGTGCGGTACTTTAGTTCCGAGTCCGACACATGCCACGGTATTGTGATCCCGAGTCCGCGCTGGCGACTGCTTTGGTGCGGTACTGTAGTTCCGAGTCCGACACATGTCACGGTATTGTGTTTCCTAGTCCGCGCTGGCGACTTCGCCTTGATTCACGTTTTTGCCCAGGTCACGCGGCGATTCACACTTCGGTTCACACTTTTTTTAGCACGTAAGCGTGGGCTCCCAGGTTCGGCTTATGTACTCGAGTACAGTAAACTCCGGACTTCGAATTCGGTCGCTCCCACTTCGACTTCGACTTCGGCAAGCCAACCGTAGTGCTTTTCCAGCCTGGCTTGGCCTGAAAGCCGCGGTTTTGGCTTGGCTTCAGGTGGCTTTGGCTTTCGGAAACCCCAGGTCGGGCCAAAGCCGTGAACCATTATTCTTGCCGTTGGTGCCGCCAACTGTTCAATAGTCAGATATGGCCCTAACATTCGTGATCCATTCCGTGGCCTTTGTCGTAGTTTCCACCCTCCTGTCCTAAAGCTGATGTGGGTGCCCTGTATCAGGGCATTAATCCGCGTCCAAGTCATCGCCATGGGCTGCCAGTCGTGCCGAAGATTCGGCGCGGTGAGAGAGCTGCGCCACGTTAGTCACCTGCCGCACCGTCGTTTGTGGCTACTCAAGGGCTAAGGGAGGGCGAGCGATGATGTCGCAAAACGCTGCTGGACCCTTAGCATCAACGACAATGCTCCCCGTAAAGCGTGGTGAGGTGGTATTTGAGCGGCAGTGATGTGTGCGTGGTGCTTGCAATCAACCTTGTATCACATGCGTGATAAACTCCCACCCTATGTTCCTTCAGGCAGTTTTTGGTGAACGTGTGCCAGTGGGAAGGCAAGGAATGTATAGCCTGGTGTGGAAAGATACTGTTCTATTTGAGACCCCGAACACAGCAGGAAAACCCTGGTTTGTAGTGTCACTGTTGTTGGCCAGTACTAGACGATGCCATCTACGTTGCCATGAAATGAATACAGAGGGTGAGTCCACGTGTGAGAAGAGATAATCATGAAAAAAGCGAAAATGTGAGGAGCGTCACGCGCAAGCGCAAAATCAGCAACAGCGCGTTTTAGATAAGCACGAGATGACTATATCGGTCGTGACTCATCCCCATCTGGATCGTGGTTGATTTGATACGACCAAATTGCGTCGCTGGACTATTCCTGACTCACAACCTCATAACCATTACCTCGGAAAGAAGCAGATACCAAGAAAATGACATTAGACGTAACCAGTTTCATTGACAACAAAGGGGGGAATTCGGAAGAGATTCGCGATTCGCAGCGTAAGCGCGGTCACCCGGTGGAAGTTGTAGATGAAGTCATCCAGATGTACCAGGACTGGGTGAAGCGTACGTCGATGACCCCAAATGAACGTACATATTGACAGCGTCCTCCTACAGTTGACTTCGAGGCCAACGGCTTGAGTAAACAATCGAATGCATTACAAAAGCAGATCGGTCTTAAGAAGAAGGCATGCGTGACTGTACAAGTGCAGCGCAAATTTAATTGACGTGTCACAGGCAAAGGAGAATGCAGACGACCTCCTCGCAGAGAAGAAGGCCATTGATACGCAGGTAGATGCGAAGCGAAAAGAGGCGCGAGATGCCGAACTGGCTATGCGTCAAAGAGCAGGCGCGATCGGCAATATCGTGCACAAAGCTGTTCCTGTTAGCCAAACAGAAGTATGTTGATCAACCATTCGCGCATATTTCTCGCACATTAACGCTGTCCAGGATGACAATGTTACTGTCAGGACATGGCACCCTGACGGACCTAATGGTCAAGTGGAGAAAAGGACAGATATCCTGGCACATCATGAGGTTCTGTTCAGGCTAGACGCAATGGACCTCGAACGAGGTGTGTCCCTGTTTCCCCTGCTCACTTTGATGTCTTTCTCAACAACATTTTCAGGGGCAAAGATCTCAGGTCATCGTGGCTATTTCCTCACTAATGATGGTATCGACCTCAATCAGGCACTCATCTCGTACGGGCTCGACTTTCTGCGCAAGCGGGGATACCGGAAGATTCAACCTCCGTTCATGATGAACAAGGATGCCATGGCAAAGACTGCTCAACTGGATCAGTTTGACGAGGAACTCTACAAGGTGCAGCATACCCCAGTGTCGTTGTTGGGTCTCATATGACCCGTTTGCATATACAGGTCATTGGCAGCGATGACGAAAAGTACCTCATCGCTACATCGGAGCAGCCCATCTCTGCATTCCACTCGGATGAATGGTTCGAGAATCCCGAAAAACAGCTTCCAATCAAGTACGCGGGCTATTCGACATGTTTTCGCAAGGAGGCTGGTTCGGCTGGTCGTGACATGTGGGGCATCTTCCGCGTGCATCAATTCGAGAAGGTTGAGCAATTCTGTATTACCGAGCCCGAGAAGTCATGGGAGATGTTCGATTCGATGATCGCTACCTCGGAGGAGTTCTACCAGAGCCTCGCAATCCCATACCGTGTCGTAGCAATCGTTTCTGGCGCCTTGAACCTCGCGGCGTCACAGAAATATGACCTCGAAGCATGGTTTCCCTTCCAAGGGGCTTACAAGGAACTTGTTTCGTGCTCGAATTGTACGGATTATCGTACGTGTTTTGTTGCTACCCATCTTTCGATGTCTACTAATGCGCAGCGACAGAGAGCCGGAAGTTGGAAGTCCGCTGCGGGATTAAGAGCAAAGAACAAACCCGAAAAGTCTACGTGCATATGCTCAATGGCACACTCTGTGCTACTGAGCGTGCTTTATGCTGTCTAGTCGAGAATTACCAAACTCCTGAGGTGCGTTCGGAAGAACTCTAGAAAGGATGCGCTACTAACGTTGCCCATAGGGCTTACGAATTCCGGAAGTTCTTCGGCCCTATATGCAAGGACGTGATTTCCTTCCGTGGGCGAAAGAATTACCCAAGAACTTGCAACGCAAACAGGTTTGAGGACGAGATGAAGGGACTGATGTGCAAGTGACCGCTTAGAAGACCAATTATTAATGTACTCCAGTTGCGCCGCAGCTTCCCACGTAGGTTATAAAACTTTTTGAGAAATTCTAGATTGAACGCGAGAAAAAATCTTGTGAGGGTATCAAGGAAATGGCTCTGACAGTGTAAGGAAGTTGTTTTCAGCTGCAACCAACACTGGTCTCCAAGAGAGCGTCATGCTAAACGAAGGGGAGGAACTCTCCCCGTTCTGTACGATTGTCGTCTCAGCGCAAAATGCTTGACAAGCAGTGCTAGAAACGAGCGCTCATACAGAACTGGGAGAGAACCTCCTTCAGGCAGCACCGTCTCTCCTAGGAAAAAAAGGCGACGAAGGAAGCTGGGAGATTCACCGAAGCCTAGGGAGAGAACGTTTGTGTAGTTCATGAGGGTGGTCATGAGTCATACAATAACTTTGAAACAGTGATGTACTCCCAGCCTACGCTGCGGACGGATAAACCTGTTGGCGGACCCGGCCCATTGGGTATGTAAACCCCGCCGCTGAGTTTATAATTCCACGTGGTGATGGCTGATCTTCAGGGTATACAGATGTCTGTACATGTAGTTTATCTCTAGTCAGATCATGAAGTATTTTTCCACTCGTGGTGGGGATGATTTTCTTACTTTCGAAGAGGTTAATCAATCACCCTTTTTACATCCTCCATCGCATTCTGAATATCCCTCCGGCCTGCTTTAGGCAGTCTTGACTGGTCTTGCACCCGATGGCGGGTTATACATCCCCGAACGTATACCGTCTTTACCCCAGAATTGGCAAGAGGAGTGGAGCTCCTACTCCTTCGTCGATCTTTCCGTCGCAGTTCTCTCCCTCTACATTTCGCCTGACGAGCTCTCGGGCGATGAGTTACGCGCCCTCGTGAGCCGATCTTACAACACATTCCGGCATCCCGATATCACGCCTTTGGTGAGGCTCAACGACAAGGAGTTCATCCTAGAGCTCTTTCATGGCCCTACGTTTGCGTTCAAAGACGTGGCACTCCAGTTCCTAGGAAATCTCTTCGAGTTTTTCCTCGCAAGGAAAAACTCGCGCAAATTACCTGGAGAGCGGCAGGAAAGGCTGACCGTAGTAGGTGCTACAAGCGGCGATACGGGAAGGTGCGTAATGCATACATATTTCAGGCTATAAATCTGAGAACGTGTGGGGCGTAGCGCTGCTATCTACGGCTTGAGGGGGAAGAACAATGTCTCCATATTCATCTTACACCCTAAGGGTCGTATTTCACCCATACAGGAGGCACAGATGACAACCGTTACAGACTCTAACGTGCACAATATCGCTGTGAGGGGTACATTTGATGCCTGCCAGGTATGTGTTGTGCACGACCGACGGGGATGTCTCGCTGAGTGTGATACTGCTGCAAGGACATTGTGAAGGCCTTATTCGCAGACAAGCCTTTCAACGATAAATATCACCTCGGTGCTGTCAATTCCATCAACTGGGCACGCATCCTTTCCCAGACAGTCTACTATTTCTTTGCCTACTTCCATGTCCGCAGACAAATCCCACATCCGGAGAGCTCCAAGATCCAATTCGTCGTTCCAACGGGAAATTTTGGGGATGTTCTTGCTGGTTATTACGCGAAGCGTATGGGTCTTCCGATGGACAAGCTCGTTGTTGCAACAAACTCTAATGACATCCTTACTCGGTTCTGGAGCAGCGGGCGCTACGAAAAAGTAGACTCGACCTCTGACGGCAAACAAGTGGATGGTGGGGTGCAGGCGACGCTAAGTCCAGCAATGGATATTCTCGTGTCCAGTAACTTTGAGCGCCTCCTCTGGTATCTCGCGCACGGGTCATCTGGTGTTGCTTCCGACAGCACGAGGCGTACCTCTGCTGGAGCCACGGTAGATGATTGGATGAAAAGCGTGAAAAGCAATGGGCGCGTCGAAGTCCCTGTGGAGGTACTCGAACTGGCGAGGCGGGACTTCTTGGCTGAGCGTGTATCAGATGACCAGGTATGTTATATACTTGTCCAGGCGACAAAAATCAACAGTGACCCTGCTTCAGACGCTTGAAACGATAAAACAATTTTTCATCGGAACTCCTTCATATATAGCAGATCCGCATACGGCAGTGGGACTTTCTGTCGCGCGGATTGTTTCTGCTAAAAGGTGAGATTTATCTGGGAAGCGGAGTCGTTTGGGTGTGCTGAGTTTTGCTTCGCCAGCACGCCGTCCGTTGCTCAGGTCGTACTTTCGACTGCCCACCCAGCAAAATTCTCTGAGGCTGTCACTAAAGCGCTCTCCGCGTCGCAAGGGTTTGACTTCGAACGGGACTTGTTTCCTCAAGAGTTTCGAGGGCTATTAGAAAAAGAGAGGAGAGTCATTGACATAGATGAACCGAGCGAAGAGCTAGTGAAGAAGGTGATTGAAAGCAAAGTAACCTCTCCAAGTACCGGAAGTTAGGAGTGTCTAAGGCAGCATCACCAACGAAATCCTGGAATAGTCGTGTACTAGGGAGCGTACGATTCTAATGATTCATCATCCGGATCTTCATCGTCGGGCAGCATTGATTGATACTGTTTGGCAACCTCCCTCCATTCTCGAGCTACGGCCACGACGTCAGGACCGCGCAGCACCACTCTTCGACCCGTCTTCATGCGAGCTTCTATACCCATGACGAAGAGTGCCTCGTCAAAGCGTGCTAAGCTCTTCTGCGCCTTCTGCGCCTCCTTGGGAACAACCTCCTTGAGGAATTGAATTATGGACTCGATACTCTCTGGTTCTTTCCCTTCGTGAATTTCTGTGTCGGAGAGTTTACCCATTCAGTTTACCGGGAGATGTCTATTTTGAGGAGCGTACCTGATGCCTCACCGCAAAATGCGGCAGCCGCTTTCCAAAGTGCGGATGCGGCGGACGCGATAGTGCTCACCCCTGGTCCGGCTGAGTGTAGAAATGGGGAGACAAATGACCCGAGCGCAAAGATGCCAGCGAGGGCGTTAAACAAATGCTTCAACCATCCCAGGATTCGCCTTGCTGTAGACCTTTTCTTTCTCCCCTGCATCTTCTCTAAAGTAGAGACGAACGAACGCAGGTTATCTTGCATATGTGTGACATGCTCAGAAAGCGAGCGGGATGCTTGGCTGATATCGTTGGCGAGCCTTGTCGTATCTGTTCCGTACTTCAATCCCTTGAGCCACGACTTGGACGCGTCATCGATCCGCTGGGCCGTCAAATACGCGAATTGGGCATGACAGAGGAGAATCTCATCCGTTGCCCTCGAACACCAGTTGACATCCTCTTTGAGGAGGTCAAGGTGATGTCGTAGTGCTAATTCTCGTTCATCAGGTTTCTGGGAAGAGGAGGGAACTCTACATTCCGTTATCAGATGACCCGGACACGTGACCAGAAAGCGAGTTCAACTGCACACTTTTCCAGTTGTGTTGCCCAGCCATCAAAGATCTCCTCGCATATTCGGATGTCATACACGGCGTTGACAATCGTTTGAACGTATGTATAATCAGGTCGCAGTTCCTCAACCGAAACACCCAAGGGGGGCATTGTCCAGTGTAGAAAGCGTCTCAACGACGACTTCCCGGGTATATATCTTTCCTCACTGGCTGTTGAGATACGCCAAGACAAACCAGAAACTGTTTTGCTTACGGGGGGGGACTATCGGACATGTAATGGAATGATGAGAAGGGGAGGTGGAGAGGGGATTCAATCACAGAAAGCGTCGTACGGTTGCATTATGATACTTGACTGAGCATGTGAGACTAGTAAGCTCCAGTGCACGGCTACCACGAGGCTCAAGCATGTAAGAAAATAGGAGTTTTCTGTGTCAGTTTAACTGAGACGTGATTTCTACTTGGTCTCAACACGCGCCTTTACTCGTGATGAGAATGTATCACAGGACTTCTTGACTTACTAATGGAACAGCATCAGAAAGACGTGCAACGTGCTAGGTGAATTCGTTGTTGGCGCCACGCTGGCGTATGGCGCGTCTCCAAAATGAATACACATGGTTCCATAAAGAATCCTTGCATGAGTTCCAATATGACCACCTTTCACCCACGTGTCAGTGTGAAAGACGACAACAACGCCGCATGAGGAACAAAGGTTTCAATGAAGGTGCATATCGATAGCTAGGGCCTAGGCAGCTCGGTGTAGTCACAATGTGTCATCGGAATAGAAGTTCTGTGCCGCCGAAAGCTGAAGTTCTACACTGGAGATCGCCTGTGATACTGCCCGCAGCGGTGAGAAGGCGGACGCGGAGAGTGCAAACGGGGGTTTTCACTCGTTCCCCGATAGAGGCCTGCCGCGACGCAGTGAAAGGTCTTGGCTTCTCCAGTCCACTTATCAGCGACGTATGTCATGCTAGACTTTTCAGGGGTACGACTTCTGTACCGCCAGTCATCGCAAGAGACACAACTTACGGGATTGAGGGAGACCTGCCCAATAACCAGTGCAACCCTCTCTGAACCTTATACACATCAATTTATCTCATGCTTCGTTGTTTGACAAGAGTGAAGGGATTCGAACAATTCCTCCAGCGCGAGCCCGAAAATAACAAAGACAAGGTTCCAGCTAGAACATGGATCTAGACTTCACTTGTCATTCACGATGCGATGGACTGTGTCTTGCATCTGTAAATGGGTAGAGACATGTCCTGGGGGAGAGGGGTATCAGCGGACTGTGCGGGTGCAGAGAGGTGACGAGAGGGCAATCACGGCACTCAGCCAGGGGAAGGGGAGGATCACAGACAACACCCCCCGAATCAGCGCTCGAGGCTACTCTGACAATTTGTACGCTCTGATATTCCCTAGTTCCATCATAATTAGTATAAAAGAGTCAGAGGTGAACATGTTGTGCCAAACGAGATCCACGTTTTATGATTACCAGGACGATTCATCGCTGATCTGCCAGTGTTCGCCGAAGTATGTATGCTTGATTGTGGTATTTCTCTAAGAAGCCCCCGAAACTGCTAGCATTAGTCGAATTCGGCGGCGCAAAGCTAAAAAAAAGTCATCACCGCACCAGGGGCCGCGAAAGTGACATGCCAATGAAGTTGATTGTGACGGTTGGGTTTCGAACTACCTTTATGATTTTGGTAAGTTGGACGTCAGGAACGACCTGAACAGGGAAACCATTCAGTTGGTGACGTAGACTGAATAGGAGACAAACAACATGGCATGCAAGGCAGGCAGGTTCTGATGCGGAGGCTCGCACTGAACGTTCAACTTTATTGACGCCGAAAATTCCCCACAGCCGGCGGAGGCATTTTCCAATCACACGCCACCGGTGACTTTTAAATTTTGTTGTCCGCTTTAACAATAACACGATCGGAGCCCCAGAAACTCATGGGAATAAATCAATTATGCATTCCGGAACTAAACTTGTTCACGTTAAGATCAACTAGGAACCATGGCCTTCTAGATATCAAAGACAGTTGCCCAATGAGAATTTCCATGTGCTAGGCCGTATCTTCGCTGTTGGTAAATCAGGCGCAGATCCTACGCTTTGACAGTAGTCTTCCCGTTTTGTTATTATTGCGAGCACCGCCGTGTACTTGGCAGATTCGGAGCCGTGCGGCGATGCTACAGTAGGTTTATTGTGGACAAACATCCGCCAGACCACCTTTCATAAGTCAGGTAGTGTGTCACAGCGAATTTCAATCCAGAGCAGGCGCGTCACGTTTTCGAGTTAGCTATAGACATGTGATCGATTCAAGTTCCGACACGGTACTAGCCGGAAGAAATGACAAACCCCATTTGTCCTCCTTGCGCCGACCAACAGCTAGATGCAAATATATCTGCCCTTATCAGGTACATGAACTCAGTAACATAGACCCATGACCCTGACGGCGCATCAATCAAACCTGCAAACCCGTGAGAATACAAATCCAACAAGCTCTAAACCCGCCCCTACTAAGTGACAGTAGAAGGTAAGGAACATGAACATGAATTGATCATAGGGGCCGCTGTGAACTTACTCTGCTCTGCAGTGACCAAACCTTACGGGCGCATACATCACCAAGTCATCGGCATTTTTTAATTCCCGATACCCAGGCATCACGCAGTTATTTCCACTCGCAGTAATTCATCCGCCATGCGTTGCCGTGAGATGTGAGTAGTTATATGAAATACGTGAACTTGCGGCGGCCATGTCAGGTTTCTAGTAAGTGATACAACTTGCCACAATCGGATTTGATTCCTTCGGCCGTATTTTTCTCAAAGAATCGACAAGCCCGTGAGACCAAGATTGGCACATTGAAGGTAATTGCCTGAGTGGGAATTACAGTCAACTCCCTTATACCGATAGCCCTCAGTTTGCCCGTTGGGATATCGGTTATGAGAGGGATGTAACAAGCAATTACATCCCCTGCCAACTTATGGGTGAAAGGATCATCAAGATCCTCAACGAGGCTGCTTGATAGCCTCATTACATGTTGGCACTCCGAGTCGTCCATCGTCACCACCGCCCATAACCGCCCTGGCAGATATCCGGGCTGATATGCGCCAGCTGCGGGTAACCATCAGGCGTATTGAGGGCGCGAGGGACTCTGATACATCTAAGTTGACATATAACGTAGAAAACATCAACTTTGCCCGCCATGCCCATCACTTCATCGACCAGGGAGGGCAGCAAGCTAAACCACATGGTGCAATGAAGGGGCTGAAGGTGATGAGATCATGAGAATCGTTCCAATTCCAGTGTTGGCTTATTAAATGTTGGCTAAAAATACACCGTTCTGTACCATGACATCATGATGTCTGAGCGAGGCTCCTGGGATAAGAGACTGGAGCATGATCCTGATGTTACGGTGACGACCAAGTCCGGAGGCCTGGATGGTGTAAAAGTAGACCATCTGATGTATTCCTTCGAACGTGAAGAGTGAGATTGCCAGCCAACAACGGGTGATTTGATTGGCGCGTGATTCAGCGACCGGTAATTGTAATCGGGCTAGACCTACTACAACAATATGCCAACCGTTCTCGTCCCCAAATGTGTCCTACACCTCTAACAGAGACGAGGAGAATCCAACAGAGGCAACGCTCAACTCCAGAGTAGCCGTCCCTAGCGCGAGGACTCGATGCGCAAGAAACGAGGTGGGAGACTGAAAGTTGTATGGCATCATCAGATCGTAGACTCCGAACGAAGATGTATGATGTGAAGATAATTTAGTATACCTTTAGAATTGAAACTGAGGACACTAGGCATAGCTCAAATTCAACCAGGGATCCTGTTGTCAGTGTGTCAGTGGCTGGTAAGTGAATGAAGGGTATTGGTCTTGTATCAAGGTAGTCATGGCGCGGCTCGTACTCTTTTCATGGCCATCAGTTTGCTGTCACCACACAGTCACGCTTCCATAGCCACACAACAGCCACAGCAGCTAATTCACATGATATACAGCATGAGATCATCGATGATCACTGAGCATGGTTAAACCATCTATCGATTCACTCGTGAGCCTGAGATTAGACCTAGGTCGGTCATCCACAGTCGACTTGTCTGGCCGTAATAGATGTATCAGCACAATTATCATGAAAAGGGTGAGCTTGAAACCCAGGCAGAGGGATAATACCCGATTTCGGAGTGACTAGATCAGGATCGTTGTGTGTGTCATTCACGGTAAGTTGGCAAGGAGTGCTCCGGACCGTAGTACGGTGGCAGGCGAGGTAAAATTCTCTTCAGGCGTTGGTGAAAAGACCCATGCATCAAGACATTTATACAATAATTGAGTCGCAAGGTGCACAGCTCGAAGGAAGTCCTACGGAACAAGATACCCGATGTTTGGTTGGGTGCGGGTGATCAATGTCCCTGATTACATAAGTAGTGCCCACCCCGCCTAAAGCGCGAAAGGGCGAGTCGCAAGGGGCCAGGCTCAGCCAAGTGACTAGTCAATAGTCATGTCTGATACTGAATCTACGCACGGCCCTCGACGCTCACAACGTGAACGGAAACAAGTCGCGCACTTTATCTCTCGTCCGTCTCTTTCCCTTTCCCTCACTGTGTATGCTACTTCCTCATCCACAACTCCGTGTCTTCAGGTTCCTCTCAGAAGCGAAAGCGGGTCGAGGTTGATAGTAATGCAGGCGAAGATGAACACTTAGAGCCACGCCTTTCCGATGCGGATGATGTCCCGTCTCCTGATGAAAACGAACAAGATGATCATGACGCACAGAAACCTAGGGGCAAGCCTCCCGGACCAACAAAGAAGAAAACCAAATCGAAAGCACCCAAACGCACGCGTGTCACCAAGCCCGGCGAGTCTAGGGAGCCTTCCAGTCGTAAGTCCAAAAAGCACCAGGCTAATGGCGACGCGTCAAACGCGAACAAAATCCCTCAAGACTTCAAAATCAACACAGACAATGCGCTCTTCAGTGCGTGTTGACCGTTATTTCCATTCTGCCCCCTTTTCTCATACTCCTTTAAAAGATGCCATTATGAACCCATCAGCTGCTCTTCAATCGACTGTGGAGGACTTCCTAGATTCACTGAAGGAAAGCCCTGGCGCGGCTCAGGCTGAGCTCGTGAACTTTATCCTCCGTGCTTGCGGCTGCAACGACACGGTGAATGAAGACGAGGCGGTCGACTATGATGGTGTGGTCGATGCTCTAGATAACTTCACCGAAGCATTGAAACAGGTGCGTAGAGCGATTCGCGTTTCTTTTCCTCTAACTTATCCTTTCATTTCCATTTCCCAGGATGACGCACCCCTATACCCATTGACGTCAAGGCTGCCCATATTCAAAAAGTTTCGTAAATCCCTCTCCGAATTTATCGAACGTCTCATCGTCTCTGCCGCTGAGCTCGGTGTACTATACACGACGGACTTAATCGCGACAATCCAGACTTGGATTACTTGCATGTCATCCTCACAGCTCAGGAACTTTCGACATACCGCTACGGTTGTTGCCTTGGAAATACTGACGGCACTGTGCGATGTCGCCGCCGCTGTAGATAAGGAGGGGGACGTTCTGGATAGGCAAAGGGCCTCAGAGAAGAAACGCAAAGCGGGAAATAAGATCAAGACAACCACGAGCCGAGAGAAAGAGCTGGAAGGGAAAGCCGCCGAGGTGCGCGAGCGCAAAGCAAGCCTAGCCGAGTTCCTGAAGGAACTCGTGGATAGGTACGTCGCTGCTAATGTTGGCTGCACTTTGCACCTACAAGCATCCCTCTAGCGTCTTCGTAAATCGTTATCGTGACTTGGATCCAGCTATCCGTGCCGAGTGCGTCCATTCCATAGGTTTATGGTTTAAGAAATATCCTGGACACTTCCTCGACGGCACATACCTCCGCTATGTTGGCTGGGTTCTCTCGGACTCTAATACTCTTGTCCGACTCGAGGCCGTCAAATCGCTCTTCGGCGTCTATGAGAACTCCGATTACATTGGGTCCTTACAAACTTTCACCGAACGCTTTAAGCCGCGTCTTGTGGAGATGGCGACGCGAGACACAGAGCTTGCCGTGCGCGTCGCAGTCATTAGCGTCCTCGGTGCTATTGATGCGCATCAGTTACTTGAGGACGAACAACGCGAGGAGTTGTGCATGCTTGTCTTCGATGAGGATGCCAAAGTTCGCAAGGCTGTCAGTGAGTTTGTTAGGGGCGTCTGGGCAGAACTTGTTGAAGAGCAGCTTGCGGGAGGGAAGATGGACAAGCAGGAGCGCACACGCGCGGGTATCAAGGCACTCGGGAAGTTACTCGTGCGCCTTGCGAAGCCCGTAGGCAGGAAGGCTGCTGTCGCTGAGGACGATGAAGACTCTCTGAATGGCGTTACTTCTAGTCCTGCGTTAAGACGGGTGCGTGAAGTTGCTGCGCTCGTTGGTGCGGAGCAACGCGGTAGGATTGCGCTCGCCGTTGAAGCCCTCTGGGACGATGTCGAGCCTGTCAGCGACTGGGAAGCTTTACTGGAAGTTCTACTACTGGACCACTCCGCAGAGACCGAAGCCATCCAAGAGTCCCGAGGGCGGAGGGCGAAGAGCAACAAAGCAAGTACTGACTCGGCAGGGGGCAAAGCATGGCGTCTCGAAGAGGTTGAAGAAGCCGTCCTCCTGGAAGTCTTTGTCGCCTCTCTAAGAAAGGCAAAGGCAAGCGCAAAGAAAGTACGTGTTCCTAGCGTCATGGTCGATACTGTTTTACGTATTATCTTCTCAGGGAGAGGAGGATGCCGTTGTTTCGGACACCACACGCGCTTTGATCAAAAGCCTTCCCCGACTGTTCGCCAAGCATCAAGCAGACGAAGCGCGCATCCCTGTGGTTCTCTCAATACCTCTGTTAATGAACCTTGATCTCTACCTGGAGATGAGGATGACGGCGGTTGGTCGTGCGATTCATACTTTATTCGTCGAGCTGATGTGCCTTGCAGGCCTACGCCAATCTATGGGATGACATTACCAAGCAGTTCACTTCCCACTCATCGCCAGTTGTTCTTTCGCACGCTGTGGCGGCTATCCGTCACCTTATGGATGCGACAGGCCTGTCTAACACGAATAGCACAAAGATCCTCGAGCTGGAGGACAAGCTTGCAGCATCGTTGCGCGATGCCGTTGCGGGCCGCGATGAACTCGAGATTGCATCATTTACAGAGGATGAAGTGCTCTTACTCGGAGCGATTTGCGCGCGTCTGTCTATGTTGGCTGGTGCGCGGGACATGTCATCGTGGATGGAGGAAGATGAAGGTGGCAAACAAAGCAGCGCGTGGGACATCGTTTCTGCTCTTCTCGATCGGGGCAGACTTGGGTACAAAGAGGAGGAAACAGTGCGTACGAGATCATGCTTTGAATAAACTAGCTAATATCCAGGTAGATGATTGATCAAACGCTTAACTTGTTGACGTTACACATTATCTGGAAGGCAAGACGATTACCGACTGACGCCCCACAGTCTCCGGACGACGGGCGTCTAGGAGAGTCTTTCCGCGAGCAGCGGGAGGCACTCTTGAAGAGGCTTGTCGAATACGCTGTGGGCTCCCAATCAAATACAACTGATGGTGTCCGGAGGGCGGCAAGTGTTTCCTTTACTTTTCTCCAGAAGGGTTACCTGACATAGCCGGTTATGCAGGCTTTCCAAAATCTTCTGAATCTACACATCCTCTTTTGTCCCTCACAAGATTCGGAGGCTGAAGATTCACCGTTGTCATTAACTCTAGACGAGGAAGTTCAGCTTCGCTGTGCCGCTTTAGTACAAGCAGAGGTCGAACGCTTTATGGAGGAAGTAGCTGTACACAGCGAAACCTCTGACAGATCAAGTGACGAAGGTGCTGCTGGTGACAATAATACAACTTCCAAGAAGGGTGCTAGCAGGAGAAGTAAGAAAACAAATGGGATAAAGGAAACAGGGGCCCCGACTCTAGGTGGGTCGATTGGCTAATCTTCCCGTGTTTGAACGCTCAGTGATTACTGTGATGAGCAGACAAGCAAACTACGCGCGCTCAACTCGAACAAGAGTATGTGTTTATGGGCGTTATTTCAACATTCCTACGTGCTATCCGTGCCGGAGCCATACACCCGAGTCTTAGCGCTGTTTTGCTTACGCACCATGGGCGGCTAGGAGTAGCCTTCGATCATTGCTCAAAGATTGTCGTCGACGTTCTCCGGGAAGAAGGCATGTATAAAGGTCATGGTGGCACCGTTGTCGACGTCGTCACAAGCGCGCTCAAAGACGTGAGCAGTGTCAACTCTCCTTACCATCGTCCTCGTTCATTGACTAGTTTAAAGTCTTTCACCTTACTCCTTGAAGACATCGCACATGATGAGACGCACTCTGTCTCCCTCGCGAAGTCGCTCGTGCCCTGCATCATGATGCGTGGGGCACAGCTCGCGGTTGTTCGCAAGCTCGACAGCCAACACGTCGTAGCCATCCACACGCAACTATTGGGTTGGGTAGCGAAACGACTTGGAGCCTACGAGAACAACAAGAACAAGAACAAGAGAGATACAACCGTCTTGTTTTTCAAGGTTCTGCAGCCTTTGTTGGCGCCTTTGGAGACTCGAGACGCTTTGACAATGTATGCCTATACCATACCTCTTCGCGATCTCCGTGACCTCCCGCTGATCCGACTACCTCCATTTAGCAAAGCTCACATGGACCAAGTTCTGGCTCAAGCCAAAGTCAAGGTTTCGGCGACGTCCCCTACTTGGGAGCCTCAGCGAGCATATGAGAGACGCCTCGCCAACATTATGTCCAAAACTAAAGGTCTACTGACATAACCTCCCACACCTTCGTATACTGACACCACTCACAGGTGGAGTATCCAAGGTTCGTGGCAGGCCTGCCAGCAAGCCAAGGGAATTCGCTACGAGTGACGAAGAATCAGGTGGACAGTCAGGCGATGACGCAGCACCTCAGGAACCCACGGCCCAACCCCAACCACCCCGCGCGGCATATCGCACCAGAAGGGCGAGTAAGGAAGCAGACGCAGCCTCCGCTAGCGAGGATGGAGAAAGCAGGTCAGAGGCCGAGGCAATGGCTCCGAGCAAGAAGCATTCGGTGTCACCGGTACGCCAGACCGAATCCCGCAGCAGGTCTAGAAGTAAGCGGCCCCATGCACAATCACCCGCCTCAGAGGGTCCCAGATCAAGCCCAGAAGGGGAAATTACTCCAAAAGCTTCCCGCAAACGCGCGCGAGCCGCCAGGCATAAGGTGGTAGAAGATAAAGGTAGGGAAGGGGTAGAGGAATGCGAAGAAGGTATGGTTCAACAAGACGAAGTCGTTCCGGACGAACGGAGAGTATCCTCAAGTCCTGTTCGCCCTGCTTCCCGAAGCAGTAGTTCCGTCGGTGATGCCCACGAAGAATACCACGTGCGCCGGAAACGTGCCCGTCACTGATTGGCGGAAAACGTTCCTCGGGACTGGCCGGTTGGCATAACTTTCTATATTTCCTTTTCCGTACATAATTACCGCTCGTTATCTTTATTTTCTCGCTTTTGTAGCACCATTGACACCGATGCTATCCATCTATCGCTTGCTTGCTATCAGTTATCCACGAGTGTCATCAAGAATTGATAATCAGATTTAAATTATGGCATTTGAATAAATTTAATGTCAATGTCCGTAATCCGATACGACACTATATGTAAAAAACGAATGATGTGAATGATATGTGAACAGCCTGTGAGAGCGGATGGAAGAAAGTGGCTGTGATAGCTTGAAATTGAAGGTATAGATTAACTAAATAATTATGTCCAAAGGAGTGAGATCAAGGTATGTTGATGGTAGCCCTCTGGGGGCCCATGTCCAAAAGACGTAAGGTAGATAACAGAGCATCAGGCTACAGGGGAGCAGGGCTCATCACACTCCGCAAAGGATGGAGACTAGTGATGCTAGCGCACCTCGTTCTCCATAAATGAGTGGTATCGATCAAAATAACCACCGCCTCTTGTCATCCAGCGATCAGGAATATCAGACATTCGTCTGAACCCCTCATCCCGTGTAGCGGGAGACATCGCCGATGGCGATGCGGCGATGGAAGACCGTCGGATAGGAGACGGCGTAAGATCAGGATCATCAATGCCAAGGTATCTGTACAATTCAGCCTGCGCTCGCGCCAGCGCGTGTGCTTCTGCAGAGAATGACAGTTCCGACGTGCGCGCTAAGGTGGACGATGTCACTATCAGTTCCTGGGAAATGTTTAAGATAAGGAGGCGGTGCTCACATGAATTTCGTCTTGATAGGGGGGTCGTAGCAATGCGGCTCAAGGTTAATGATCGTTGGGGGATACGGGGCACTGGCGGGATGAAATCTGAAAGAGGCAGTGGCAAGACAGGTGTTCCGCTTGACGAGGCATAGCTCGCTTGGCCAGAGCCGAGCGGGCCTACCATTGATGCACGTTGGCTGCGGGGAGCGCGAAGTGCCGCTTTCGAAAAGCGGATACTGGATTTACGTGAAGCTATAACGCGGCTCGAACGACGGCTAGTAGTGCGCGTAGTAGTGGAGCCTGAATCTTGCATCTGCAAGGTGTCATTGAGGTCGTCCAGGTCCCTTGCTACTAGTTGTGCTTGTGACCAGGCCTCATCACGCTCGACCTCAAGGATAGAAATATAGTCCTTCAGGTTCTGAATATCCGTCGTCCGCCTGAGATAGCTCGAATTGAGCTTACGCAGAGCCATCGCGAGCGCGCTGCCAGAGTGGATAGCGAGCATTCGTGAGAGCTGCGCGGCCTGATCACGTGCGTGGTACAATTCTTCAGCAAGTTTGTCAAGGCTTGTCATGGTTTCACTCAGTTCTTGTAGCCTTGAGCGAGAGACCTGAGAATTGAATTCTGGGGTCTCCGCGCATGCACAGGCTGCTTTGAGAAGTGCATCTCGCTTGCGAACTTGTAACCAGTACTGTACCTTGAGCTCGTTTTGCAACGTAGTGAGCCGCTCCAGTTCTTTGGGTACCTCGACGAGGGCTGCTTGCTGTGATAGTAACCGAATGAATGATCCCTCCGCCGACTGCATGATTGCCTTGGATACAATCGCCCGCAACTCTTCTGAAGAAAATGTCCATTTTGCTGCCTCCAGAGTGTGGCTTTTGAATCCAGGCGAAGACGTTTGGAATCTAGGTCCAGAGATGGAGCTGGAGCCGGCGCCGGTACCGGAGTGAGTTGGTATAAAAGTCCGGGTACGTGCAGGAGTCACTCTAGAGGCAGATTCTGAAGGTGAGCTCGAAGTAGGTCCGTCACGGGATCGAGGGCTACCAGCATCGGATGCGCTGCGGTAAGGGGCCCGTGGGCCGAGAGGGCGACCTGGGCGAACTGAATTGTGTCCATTGGGTGGAATGACGGGATTACGCGTAGCCGGAGCCGGAGGCGTGGCCTGATGATTGTCGGTGGGAGCGACAAGAGGGAGAGCTGGTGAATTCGGTGTGGGTGAATGACATGGCAGGGGAACACCATCCGGGGAGATGTCAGCTGATGGAGCATAAAACGGAGGTGGAGATGCCGAAAGAGGTTGTGCAACTGATGGATGATACAGCTTATGCTTATGTTGCGGAGAAGGCGGCGAATCCATAGGGATTCTTGAAAACGGAGGTGGAGGAGGGCACAGCTGTGGAGGTGGAGGTGGAGGCGGCAACAACCGTGGCAAAGGCGAGGTGATGTTATACACAGATTCACCTGGAGGCTCCCCCGGTGGTGGAGACGGTGATGAAGGTGCGGGAGGGAGAGCTAAAGGTGGCGAGACATGAGTGTTTATCATTTGAGACTCGGAGCTGTGACGCGGCGACGTAGGGCTCCACGGCTCCACAAGGTCTGGCTGGGGAGGAATAAGTAGTACAACATCGTTTGGCGGAACTTTGTCTGACGCTGGGGTAGCGCCAACGTCACCATGCGTCTCTGGGAAACGTGATGAACACTGCCCCGAGGTATCGTTGGCGGCAAGGCTGTTCGCGGACACTCTCCTCAGCCTACTCCTGGTTGACTTCATACGCGCCTTGATTCCCATGGGAACCCGTGTCGAAGCCGACCTTCCAGCTACGAATCTTTGCGACAACCGGCTACTGCAGATACGTAGGGATCTGGTAACAGCCGAATGGCGAAACTGCAAAGAAGAATCCATGTTTGGAGAAGTGGGGGCAGACGAAGAGTCTGCATTAGGTGAGAACATGGGACTGAAAATACTGGGCGTTTCGGGGAAAGTTTGTTTGCCCTCTGACATAATCAGCGAGTCGGTGTCTTTATGAGAAAAACGACCTTGTCCCAAAGAAGCGCCATCGGGATGATCGTCAGGCAGCCTCTCCTCCGTCGATCCCAGATCGTGACTAGGTGACTGCGTGTCACCTCCGTAAGCTAAGACAATGTGGTCGAGCAGATCAGGGCTGGGAGGACTGGATGATCCTAACGAACTCGAGAGACTAGGGCTCATCAACCCAGATGGGTCGCACGCACTTTCTGGGAAGGAAGGGAGCTTAGATACGTCCTGGGAGAGCGATGTACCCAGCGCTGACGGCAGAGCAGATAGTGTGTCCGTGTCATCTACGGACAATGGTTGGGCGCTTACAACCAATTCACTCTTCCTGAGAGAGGTCTGTCTCTGCCGCTCGCCTATGGGAAGCAAAGTGGCGGGGTGTAAGAGGAAGTTATTCACAGAAGCGAGAGAGGGCCGCGACCCCGAACGTGAACGCGACGTTGGTAAGCGACGAGCGTCTAGTGAGGCGCCTAAAGCAATTGAAAATCATCAATAAACGAATCTGTCCATCATAAATGATGAAAACTGCGGACCTGACTGGCGGAGCGCCGCAGGCCGTGCCCTCGAACGGGTGGGCTCATCGAAGTTGCGTTTACCCACGGATACACCGCTCTGGGATGGCTGAGGAGATGGCTGTGCCCTTTCCTGTGCAAGCTCGGGATTCGATGGGGACGCAGAAAGGAACTTGAGAACAATGGTGATCTCTTCCCCTGAAAGGGGTGTGGAACCAGATCCTGGCCATAAGGATGGTGCTGAGGCCGGGGTGCTAGATGTCTGTGGTTGCGTTTCGGAAGAGCCACCGCCAGCAGAAGTGGCTGAGTCTTTGATCAAGTCGGGGGTCTCGGGGTTAGACGAGGTGTGAGTAGATAGCTCAGGGACGGGCAACGTTTCTTGCAGCTTGCTTGCACTAAAATCTTGTGGTGGAGTCGTCGTATCCCGTGTTTGATCGCCAGAGTTACTCGCAACGTCCGAGTGTGCATTGTTATCCAAAGCGATATAGCCCCCACTCTCATGGCCCTTAGATCGACTAGCAGCTGCATCACTGATGCTTACGGGTAGAGGGGGCACAGGAGGTACAAGAACTTCCCCATCTTCGTTGTTCATCTCCACGTGGTTCCATATGGCCGAGTCCATGAAAGGACGCTCCCCGTGTGGTAGGGTAGCCGAGTCCGTGCGAGCGATACAACGCGACATACGATGGTCACGCGGCTGATCCGTATGGACTGTCCAAATCAGACCTTCACGAAATGTGAAACCTGACACAACGGAAGCGCTATCGTCAGGAGATTCGGTGTAAGTTGCGTCTAGTGCAGCCGACTTGTCAGCTGATCGTTGAATATGCGTCCTGGACGCGTGAGCGGGTACCGGGATCTTGATTGGGGCAGGTGCGCGTCTCAATGAACGGCGGGATCTGGACGTCTGACAATCACCCTCAGTGGGGATAATAGCGTTGAGCCGCGGAAATGACTTACCCTGATGCCTTTGTCAGCTACCGTTGACTCCGCGACATGATCCTGAAAGAAAGACGACTGTCAGTTTCACGGCACCAACATATCACGAATGCCGCAAACTTGGCGGAAGGACGCGCACCCTTTGTTGCATCGAACCAGAAGCATTGAGTGACAATTTAGATGAAGTCGCTGAAAACCGAGAGCGGTACACCTGATCCCGCGACTGTCCAACGTTGGTCGACGATCCGTTAAAGCCATCAAGGAATGTGTTGCTGGGGAATAGAGGCTCAGGTGTGATATCTACGTCTACGCGGAGTGTCGCAGGAGGGGAAGAGTATGCTTCAACAGATACCCTAGACGGGTCGCCGATTTCCACGACACTTGGAAAGTCACTACCTGGGGAAGGAGGTGTCGGAGGACGAGGAGCGCGTATAGTGACGATTCTCTTTGCCTTGCGTTTAGCCTGACGAAAACTGAGGAAGGACATGCTCTTTTCCCTGCGGGGATGTAGGGGGGGAAAGAGAAAGAGACGCCGGATAGATTAGGACAGAGATATAAGCAGGAGCAGGAGATATTAAGCGTGAGTGTGTCAGATGGTCAGATGGGACCAGTGACGGTGATGATGGGAATGGCAGTCCATCTCACTAGTAGTAAGAACCCGCTGTTGCCATCAGCTTCCAAGTAAGTTACATGCGGTCGCCAGATATCTATATATGACAGGTTTAGGCACCCGTATCGTAAGATCAATCGCTGGTAGAAGGAGCGGTGCAACGTGAGCCTGTATCGTAAAATATTTCCGGTACCTCGGATATTAGCGAGGTGTTGGTATTGGACCCATCAGATTCCCGTGTATCACTCAATATCTAACCCACCCATGCCGTGATTGCTATCGCACGTGTATGTGGATGTGGTGGATCGTGACAATCCACAAATTGAACGTATTTTCTAAATCATTATCATTATCCATAACGCTCCACTCCCGCGGGTCCGATATGGCTTGACCGTTTGTACAATTTCACTTTATCCTCGTCATAAAACTAAGCAAAGTTCGGAGTATGTGCGATCTATCTACTTGTTTCATGATTGAGGTTTATGACTCGGTTATGAACACGATAGTCATCGCAGGCCAATAACTTTTTTTTTCAATGAAACTGTCCAGGCTGAGAAGACTGATGGTGAACGGGTGTAGTGCATGAATCATTGCCTCCGGGATGGACGGGAGTAATATAATACCCACAATATGTGGATTCCGATCTGACTTGTCCTTGTCCTGTATTGCGACCCAACACCAATTCAAGCACCATTTGAACAGGCTGAAGGAATTCAACTTTCGGAAGCAAGTTCGTCCAACAATGAAGTTGCCGATGTGATCCGTAGGAGTCAAAAACTGCTATAGGGTGGGTGTTCAGATGATGGATGCAATGCCATGCATAAACGGGCATCGTGTGATGTCGCGGGGTTCGAAAGTGAGGCCTGTGAAGACCGAACATTATTCTATATTCGGCTTTTACCTCCACAGCCCACCACCTCACAGGCCCCCAACCATGAATGATCACCCACCAATCTCAGCCGAAACGTATCGCGAAAAAGCTCTGCGAAAATTCAAGCAACAACCCCTTGTTCCTGTTGGTGCGACATCATTGTATGCAATCAGAGGCTTTCCTTACTGTGTGCCCTTACAGGCGCCGCTGCCACGACGGTGGCACTCGTCATTGCCATGACGAAGATGCGTAAGGGCCAATCACGCTCACTCAATAACTGGTTGCGCGTGCGTATTGTTGCGCAGGGATTTACCGTGGCGGCGGTAGTCGTAGGCTCATGGGCGTACGGTTCCGCGACGTCTGCCTCCAAAACCGACTTCGCTGCAGCACAAGACAAGGCTACTCAGGAGCGAGCTGCGTTTGAAAGTCGGTTGCGTTTAGCAGAGGAGGTCACTCGCGCCGAATCAGGCGTCGTCTCGACAACGAGTGCCCAATCATCTGCATCAGTGGCACTTCCGGCTGCGGCAAGCTCTACAGCCCCAACAACATCCACATCATCATTGCAGCCTTGGTGGAAGTGGGATAGGTCGAAAGATCGTACTGACAAACCATCATGACACACGAACGGGTCACCTACGCCACCTTTTCCCTGTCCCCTTAATTCTTCCTTTCTCTCTCTCTCATTAATTGCAAGGCTTCAGCACTTACCAAAATATCATTGGCCATCAGCGCTCCGCATCGACGGTGGCGTTCCCAGGAGCAATACGTAAGCTGAATTAACAACATCAGACTACTGTGGCAGGATTCCAGAAAATCCCTAGTAACTTAGACTTTTCGGCATGCGCGAATCAATCAGTCAAATCCTTGTTAACCTCCATGTAGGGTTGAGATAAAGACGATTTCATCCCCGTCCTTCACCTCGTAGTCCCCCTCCCCTTCGAGCTCCCAGTCTGTATCGTTCACCAACACCAGAATTCCTGGTCGTCTGTCAATTTATCGCAAATTTAATCTATAGTATGCACATGCAAATAAGACACTACATACACCGTCCCACTATCGACGAATAGCTCCGGGCGTTCCTTGAGTAAATGGTCTTTGAGCCAGTGAATCAGGAAGTTAATATTAACAGGCTCTCCCTCCCTATCGCCCTCGGGCACCGTCGAAGGGATAGTGATAATATGTGTCCGTTCTTTCGAGAATAGGAGCTCGAGTCCTCCGCCAAACTCAACTTTGAGCTCCAGGTTAACCATTTCGCGCGGTCGGTGCTGGCAGGAAGAATGGGCAAAACTGTTTACGATTGTTATTTATGGCCCACGTGCCCACGGCCATTCGGAATCCGGATAACCCAATCTAGGTACCTCTAGGTAGCTAGGTAGCGAAATCATACCCTATAATTCTTTACATCAGATCCGCAGTTGGCAACAGCGTACATGATGGATATAAAACCATGCACATATGCATAAGTACTAGTTGAATATCGGGCAATAAACCTTCCGGAACGTCCATGTCGTCCTGCAGTGTAGCTGGTACATACGAGTACATATCGTATTATTACAGCGATGGCATCGATCATATCTAACTCCAGTCCCCCTGGATCCCACGTCCGCTTGGAATCGATGTTTGGTCATCTGATCCTTCATCACGAGGAAGACGTATGTAGCCCTCCCGCCTTTTCCTTGTCAGATACCCCATGAGGACTGCTGCAATAAGCGTGACCGGATGCAGCACAGTGAATATGATGGCTATAACCTGCCATCAGGTTATCAGGCAGATAGTCCAAAAAGAAAAGGGGAAGACACACGTATATGGCTATCGGTTTCGGTTCCTCCAACCAGATAGATACGCACACCCAAGTTATACCAAGACACCATACCCAATCGCTACGCAGGGCAACGTTGACTAGGCTTACTATGTTGACAGTGAGGAGATATGTAAATCCCTCCCACTGCTTCTTCTCGTACTGATCTGGATACGAGGGGTTCCAGGCATGACCGAGCGTAACCCTGATATGTGATAGTTAGACTTCTGCTAACAATAAAGGAAATAACCTACAAAAGAGAGTAAGGGAATAGGAGAGAAAGTGGCAGAATCAAGAAGAGTCGGACAGGCGCATGAATGAAAGCTAGGTCGAGGGGGTGATGCCACGTAGGGACGTGGTATACAATAAGTACTACATTAGAGTATATCAATAGGAGGCTGAGGATGCCAAGGAGGATCGTAGAAGTCAGGAACGCTTCAAATACCTTAGGAAGGACATTGAACAACAACAGCGTCAAATGTGACATGCGCTTACCCATGCAATAGCCCAACCTGCCATGACCCAATTCGATAATACAAGGGCTAGGCCCACGCCTTTGACAATGGTGCTCTATAGCATTGATCTGAGTCAGCAGAAGACGGCAGTACCAACTCCTGAAATGGACCTTAGTCTCGGGACTTCGCGCAACTATGAGCAAGATGCAGTATCCGACCTGGCCCAAGTATACTGTAAAGAGGTACGCTGCAATAACTGGCACCGAAGGCGATATCGAGGCAGGATGTAACCGGGTGATACCGCCTGTGTTGAAGTTCATGTAAGGAGACCCAGTAATACGAATGAAACAACTAACCAAGGGATGGACGGAGAACAAGAGCACACACAAGTGTGGTTGTAATGTTGACCAGTAGTGATAGCGGGGTGAGTACTTGTAAACTAGTCTCAGGCTCATCAGAAAATGTCCCAAGCAATGACTGCCAGTATTGCAATACCGGACAAGCGACATGTAGTCACGAATCTCCGGGTGAGAGAAGTCGATTGGGAGATCTGAGCTCATTTCCTTTTGCAAGGATATTATAGAGAAGAACAGCAAATTCAATTGGACATGGAGCCCGAGTTCAATGGCGTACCGAAAGGTCGATGACGTCATTGAAAGTAGAGAGTAGAAACCTCGCTTACATAATCAATTCTCATCGGAAACGGAAACGAAAACACGCGTGGCAGGCTGGCAGCGTTGCAATACAACTGAGGTTGAGGAACTTTCAAGTTGGAACCTTTGATGCTATATGGACATTCGATGGTTTGTCGTTTACTACAACAAGTCCCGCAAAAGTCATTCATTCCCGCTATCGAATTGTGCTTGGCATTCTCCACCCTTGATTGTCCATTGGACTGCCGCGTTTCCTCCGAGTGCCAGTGTCTGTTGGTGGGGAGGAATGGACCCATCAGCATGCTACCAGGCATAATCTCCGAATCGAATAGCCCATTTCTACGTACATGCCTCGGTCATTCCGTCATCCATGCCGGAATCCACCTGACTTTCCTGTAGTGCCTCGCCTCGTGGCATGCACGCCTCCGCCGCGCCCCCAGCATGCCCTCAAAAGCTGCTCATACTTCCCAGCTGTATCAACCCATCGCTACGCCGTCTCTGCAGAACACTTCTTGTTATGAGCGAAATGCTGCTACACCTGCGTTCCCGTCACCACAGCCTTCGAGGGATTCCCTCGAACTCCATCCCATTCCCGAGCGCTTCTTCCATCAGTCGCCAGTCGCTTATCCTCTCACAAACTGATATCGAGAGCATTGGGTACTCATACTCTCAGGCTTATGAAAATCTCTCTCACGACCCCGATGCGACTCATCAAGCACGGCTGTCCCGCTCCCCTGCAGGATCGATTCGTAGTCACCGCGCACGTCCTGCAGCGCAGCAACTCAGCCCCGTCGCAGAGGAGAATGAGGAACGAAGGCGCTCGCGTGGTTCAAGGTCCCCTACATCATCTCCTGTCACCCATCGCTCTTCAATACCAGCGCCGCTTGGTGAGCCTATTTCAGGGGACATATTCCCCGAAGACATTACAGTGGCCATCATGGCGCTGCTCCCGCGTGTAGAAGCGCGTACCGCAGCTATTGCCAAACGTCGCTCGAAGCCGTACAAAAAGCTCAGGGTCAAGGCGTATATGCCCGCGAAACGGCTGGCGGACGCAGCAGGACGTGTGGTTTCAAGTGTGGCTAAGATCATACCCACCCTCTGCCTAAAGAATCGGTACTAGCTCTGTCAGCAAAACTTCCCCGCCGCGCCGCATTATACTGCCTTGACCCCGCGGTGGCGGCTCCGTCCCCTTTCTAGCTGTATCATTATATCATCTCCCGAGGCATGGTCCTGTCCTGTC
>QFDX01006209.1:0-29149 GCA_003315875.1 Lactifluus piperatus | reverse complement strand
CTTCCGTTGGAAGCTCCTGCACAAACGTATCGAGCTGCTCAAAGCTGTCGCATCTTTCTTAAGATTACCACCAGATCCAACTTTTCATTCTGATAACAGTCAACTCGGTATGTCCACGCCCTTGTTATATCGTCGCCGTGGCCGTTGACCATTCATTACCGACTCTTGTCATACTGTCGTCGTTGGACAGGTGTATGCATTCTCTGCACAAAGTGCGGCAAACCGACGGATTGTCGCGCGCAACCGACATGCCTTGCCTGTGGCACCCGCCTCGGAATGCCTCGATGTTCTATATGTCGCCTTCCTGTCAAAGGTCCGTCCCTCCCTGTCACACCCCCGTTATCGACATTCGTCCTGAAGCAACGGCCTCATTTTAGGGCTTTCCTTTGACTGTTTGAGCTGTCATCACGTTAGCCATTTATCGTGTTGGAGATCACGTCAGAGCGCCGCTTGTACCACTGGTTGTTCATGTCGTTGTCGGGCTATTCCACAGACCCTCTAAGTTAGTTGATGGCACTAAATTAGCATACGTATGCCTTTGACTGCTTTACAGGAGAAGAAAAGGATAGCTTTTATCTGTGCCAGGCGACGGCTCAGTTCCTCGAGGAGCGCATTTGTCGTTAAACTCTCATTGAGCCCGAGAAATGCAAGATCCCTGCCATAGTTCTCCCGCAACTTGAAGTGTGAACGGCACCGTGATGTCAACGACCTGTTCCCGCTTCTTATACGGCGGGAATGAGTGGTCAATATGGTCAATAGTGATCAATCAATCAAACATTGGCACGGCGAGTCCTTGATATGTTTCGTCATCGCGAGGCAGTTTCTGCCTTGTTGATTCACCATGTTCTTCACGTACACTAGTCTCGAGTCCATCACTATACGCTCGTCCATCATTCGCTGCGATAATGAGCCTACTCCATTGCATCACCTTTTGAGCACATGCCCTCGGTCCCCTCACGGCAGTAAACAGCAACTCCAATGGGTCCGCTTTTCCATAATTTGTGAAGTATCTGCGTTTTGGAGAGTTTGAGAGATAGATTGAACGACAGATGAGATGTAGACGTAGAACTTGATAGTAAGCGCAAATACGATGCGGGAAAGAGGTTTCAGTGGGCAACACTAACAGGTGCAACCACCTTATTAACAACTACTAAAGACGCTCGTAATACCGGGAGGGGGGGGCATCACCTTGGCCTTATGTCATTTCATACCCTTAGGGGGTTGAACGTTGAGCTCTTTATGGGGAACTTATTGATAGGCGTAAGTTTTCTGTACCGTACTGTAAACTTACAAACGTACTACTGTGCGTCCTCACATTTTGCGGCACTTAGCCAAGAGACGTGATGTTTTTATTGGAAGTAATTGCGGGCAGGCAAGTTTATTGGCATGACTTAATGCAACCCTCTTCCTCTCAAGGGCCGAGGAATCGGATTCAACCCCCCATGTTCAGATGTGTTGTTCCTCGACAATCTACGTGAGCGTGAACGCTTGATTTTCCGCACAAGGCACTGTGTTTGCTCTAGGTAGAGTAACTGTACGACCTAACCAGGTGGGGTGCAACATTTGGAAAAATATAGTGTACCATATGAACTGCACATGAACGCCGCATAGATTAAATTTGATCACGTCCAAAACTGCGCAAAGCAAGTGTGTATAATGAATGACTCTCGGGGTATTCAGCTGATCCTTCTCCGTTCCCAGGATGCTACAGGACGGGCCTAGGAAATACGGTTAGATAAATATCGGGAGAGAAACAATCAACCTACTCGAGTGCCTTCCTAGGTGTCACATGAATTGAGGCGTGGTTCGATACGCCAAGGATGCGAGGATAGGCATTGAGGTTCTTGTGCAGCGTGAATTGGAAGACGGCTGAGCCACCATTGCGGGCAATGATGACCGACCAAGCAAGGAAGAAGGCCCAGATACGGAACCAGCGCTCGCCATACTTGGCAATTACTTTTTCACGGTTGGAGAGCCAATTGTTATACCAGTGGAAGATCGTAGCAGAGTAATGAACACCAAGGACGTCTATGTTCTTCACTTCGAAGCCAGCTGCCTCAAGGTGCTTCACCACCCACCCAAGGGAGGCACTGGCATCGGCACCGGGGAAGATATACTTGTTCATGAAAAGACCCCTACACAAATGAAAAGCACATTTGACGCATATTAGTGGGTGACGCTTACCATACCAAGTCCTCGTATTGCCACGCAGGTCTTAGACCAGCTACCTGGAAGACGAAGACGCCATCGTCGTCAAGGAGATCGTACACCTGGCGAAGGAAGGCAGCGTAGCGGCGAACACCAACATGCTACAAAGGGAATGGGAACAAGGCAAACGAGAAGATACAAAGAGCGAACCTCGGCCATTTCCAGACTGACAATCTTGTTGTAGTGGCCGGGACCTCCAGGGATGTCGCGGTAGTCCAGGCAGAGAATGCGAGCCCGTTCTGGGTCACCGCCATTGGACAGAATGCGCTCATTTCCGAACTTGGTCTGGTTCTTGCCGAGAGTGATACCAGTCACTTCGCAGCCGTAGTTTTTGTGGGCAAATGCAGCGAGGGTGCCCCACCCACATCCGATATCGAGAAGGCGATCAGTGGGCTGAAGATCGAGCTTCTCGCAGACAATTGTGAGCTTGTTGTCCTGGAGCTGTTCGAGAGTCTGGGGCTCGCTAAGGGATGTCATAATGCCGGATGTGTAGATCATGCGGGGACCTAGGAACCTGGTAAAGAGTTACAATACATGGTTGGTAACAACGTCCATGACTGAGGGACAGAACTGACCACTCATAAAAGTCGTCGCCTCCTGAGAACATATTGGTAAGTATGTTGGTATGTTGGCAAGAGTAATGAGCAGATAAGGATGCATACTGTCGTAGTGATCGCGGACCTGTTCCTCGTCCTGGCTCTGAGAGTGGACGATGACTTCGGGAATCATTTGGGTTAGAACGTATTTGAACAGCTCTGGGGTGAAAACCATCTTTGCCCAATCGTGACGAGCCTCCATCGTGTCGAGGATGTCCCCTATAGCAGCACTTGAACGAGACACCAAACAGGATCCAGAATAGACATACCTTTGAAATCGATTTTGCAGTCGAAATAAGCGTCATGGAATAATTGCATGGGTATTTTTTCTTTATCATGGTATCGAGCCCTGAGCTCAGGGTCCTTAATAGTGATGTACTCCTCAATGTCCTTGCCAGGAAGAGCAACCTTGTCATTTTTGCGTGGGCCAAATATGCTCATAAGGGTCCAGTAAACGATGGTGACGGGAACACCGAGGAGAGCAGTAAGGAAGAGATAAGTTTTGAAACCACCACGGTTGATGAGGGGGAGGAGACGTTTGAGGAACCAAGGGACGCCAAGTACGAGGAAGGCGAGGACATAATTTGAGAAAGAACCGTTTCCTTCAGCAAGACCGATGAGGGGAGCGTTCTTAAAATTTTGCACGTTGGTGAGACGCGGTGAGCGGGACATTTGGATGGTCACTTGTTAACTCTCCCAAATTCGTAAATTTAAGCGCGGAGGTTCAATTATTTGTTATTATTTGTATCCATGCGTGACTATATGCGCGTACGTGTCTGTCTCTGCTCTGCTCACTTGATGGCCTCCCCGCCTCCACTTCAACATCCCGTTCCAACTCACCCTACTTTCATCCCAGAACCTCCATCAACCCCAGCTTCCCCTCAAGGCTACCAGCGTTACGCATCTTCCCCCTCAGCTCCTCAAAGCTCTCTTCACTTCGCCCATGTACCTCCCTATTCTCAATTCCCTCACCAGCCCCCACATCTCGCACCTTTACAAAACCAACATTCAATTCCTCACAACGTACCAGACTTCTCTGCGTGGGGTATAGATGGTCCCACAGCCCAATTCGGCATGCAACTCGGCCAAAATGCGGTCGCCGCGGGACAGAATTACGTTCAACGCAATGTGTGTCATTAGTCTCCATATTATCGATATCATCTTTCCTTTCTAAACCCATTTTGCAGCTCGGTGGACTCATACCTGTCACTCATCTCAAGCACCACTTTAATGTTTCAAATTCATATGTCATCCGAAAACTGCGTGTCGTTGTATTTCCCTGGAGGCATAAACCATGGACGCGCAAAATGCGTCGTTCAGAGACAGGAGTTGGTGAATTTCAGCCCCCAAGGGATGACCTCAATGCACCAGACCTTTATATCCCTGGTATGCTGTTCCCTTATGCTCTTTCTCTGAGCCAGCTCACTTATTTCTCCCAGTGATGGCGTTCGTAACTTATATACTCGTGGCCGCCCTACAGTCAGGTCTGCAATCCCGTTTTCATCCAGAAATATTCGGCATTGCCGCAACAAAGGCCATTGTTGTTCTCCTGCTTGATTTTCTTTTCGTCAAAAGTGGCTGTTATCTCCTTGGTGTACAAGGTTCTAATCCCATAGTCGATCTCATTGCCTATGGAGGCTACAAATTTGTTGGGTGCGTTGTCTGACTCATGTTCTCGACAGTCAAGCTAACAATTTCCAGAGTAATTGTTACGCTTTTGATCGGACTAGTTGGTTTGTCGCGCACATTATACTCTGTCGCATTTTTATACACATTCTTAGCAAACGCGTTCTTCCTTGTGCGTACCTCGTGTCCTTTACACCGGCCTTCTCAAACCCTTTGCTTTGCAGCTCCGTTCACTGCGCTCTGTCGTTCTGCCCGATGTCGGAGCAGCATCAGGAGCTGTCGGCACCGTATCTCACGCCCAACGCTCGCGACGTATCACATTTCTTTTTCTAGTAGCTGTCGTGCAGATCTTATTCATGGGTATATTGGTCCGCGTATAATCTGCGGAGGACAATCTCCGATGGGTATATTCTCTCATAGATAGCAAAGCATCGCGCTAACTGCTCTGACTCTCCCTTACAAACTGGCTTGCTTGTCATTTAAACCGAGTCAGCGTTGAGCATGGCACGTCCTGTAAGCTTGTAATGAGCAGACCGCATTCCAAATTTACGTATAGCCTTGACGTAGGCTGCAGGCTACACAGCTCGGAGCCAGTCTTCGCTTGTAAACAAATTCATCTACATTCCCGAAATCTAATTAATCCAAGGTCTAAACTCTGGTCAATGCGCTTGCACGACCAACCTAATAAATAATCGCTATAATCAGTGGAACCGGACTATTTACATTCAGACATCCGTTATATCCTACAAGTATTACGGTGATGGTGATAAAGAACCTTGACATCGCACCTCTGAAATCACTCTGGAGATACAATAAGCACCATATCCTGTACAACGAGGCTTGCACACCTAAATAATCCAATAATCGACCCGAAATCGTATCTGAGCCGTTCGCAGGAGAAAGAAAAGTTGGCGAAGAAAGTCAAAAAAAACAGATAGCAGGCAAAAAGGTAATGGCGTGTGTCAAAAAGAAGAAAAATCAAGGAACCCTTCTTCAAGGTCGAGTTCACGGATAACCGTGGCCTCTACTATCATCCTCTTGTGTTCCTCAGGAGTTACAGGGCTCTCCGCAACCTTCAATTTATCAAGGGCGGCAAGGAGCAACTCCTCGTCGTGGTTGGAAGAAACACGTACTGCCGGAACGGCAAGAGCCACGGACCTAGCATCCCTTTCGCCCTCGGCGTCAGTTAGGGACTTCTTCGGGATCGCACCGAATAGAAACGATTCCTCATCGTCGAGAAGTACGTCGGTGGGAACTGCAGCCTCGGTGAGCACAGGAAAAATGTCGAGTGGATCATCATCGCTGTGGTCTATCTTGTGCTTGCAGACAGGTATGCTGATCGCACCGGAAGGCGACGATGGAGAAGGTAAAGATGAGGCGGACTCGGGGGGTAAGGATGAGTCAGCGGCCAGTAATGAGCGGGTAGAGTCAGAGGACGACGAGGGAGTCGATGCAACCGAGACAGACGACTGTGGAGAGCCACTGTCAACGGGGATAGTTAGTGTCCTCGCCTGATTCTTGACGGCCGTGCGACGGCCATCCCTGCTTCCATGACGCTTCTCTGCCAGCGCACGGAAACTCAAATCGGGCCCGGCTGCATCGGTGACCTCTATTGCCTTCGATATGACGACACGCGCCCCAATCTCGGCAGCCATGGCGCGTAAAGTGTCGAGTGTGGCGTTCAAGTCATCAGGGGCAAGGCCAACGAGGGCACCTGAATCCGCGACGCCCAACTCGTAGATGGCTTGGCCACCGCCTTCGAGCAAGCGCCATTTCATTTGGGTAACGAGGCGAGCGAAGCGGGCGGGAGACGGATTGATAAGGTGGAGCTTATATTCGACGTTTCCCTGATCGTCATGAGACGAAAAACAAGAGGGTCACAGATCGACCTCGGGTATGAGTTAATTAGGGACTGACCTCTTCCACTTCAGCGGAAAGTTGTTGGGGGACTAAAAGCTCTTCTTGGCGATGATACACCTTATCGATGGAAGCAGGGGAAAGGATACGGTCCCATGGCGAAGGGACTCGCGGAGACTCTGACTCTGACTCTCCGAACATTGAATAAAGTAAAATGAGATGTTTGAGGGTGTTTCTTGATAACTTGTAGCTGTGAGGAATGAGGATTAGGCAGATATTCGGGGGATCATTGCGGCTGTTTGAAGAAGTGAACTGGTTATAGGTCAAAGTCCACAGATGGTTCGGCTGACTCGGGGGTATCGACTGCCTTGGTCACCACGATCACGTGTCACTGGCCCTGCATAAAGTGAGTTGAGCGCTCGCTGCCACAACCAGTCTCTATAATGTCTACCTCTAAGCTTTCACCCGTAAGTCCTCTATGTCTACTCTCCCCTCTACTAACTCTTTCGCTTTCAGACAACTCTAAGGCGTATACAACGCGAGATTTCAGACCTCAGCAAGGAAGACTTGGGCGGTATATCTGTTGGGCCCATCTCCCATGATAATCCCTTCCTTTGGAGGGCCTGTATTCCCGGGCCCGAAGGCAGCGTCTACCAAGGGGGTATATTCAATGTCGAAATAGTACTTGGTCATGATTATCCGTGCGCACACTTTAATTTTTAATTTCTGCGATAATTTCAAGCTTGGGACAAATAGATTTTCTGCTCCGAAAGTTATATTCCAGACCCGGTTCGGCGCCCCTTCTCTTTCATCTAGTTTACACGCTCATAAATCCTATTTTCTTGCTAGGATTTACCATATGAATATCTCAGAAAAGGGAAATGTCTGCATCGACATTTTGAAGGGCAACTGGTCACCGGCCTTATCCATCTTTAAGGTGGTACTCTCACTTAGCTCACTTCTCACCGACCCCAATCCTTGTGCGTCACTCGACCTTCCTTCGGTGTGTACTGCTGGCTCATACTACTCCATCTCCCAGTCGACCCGTTAGGTATGGCGCTTAAAATCTTCCACGTTGCGGCGCTAATCACCCATTTGCCGGCATAGTGCCATCCATTGCAACCGAATTCCTCCGTAAACGGCCCACACACGATCAGACAGCACGACGTTGGACCGAGATGTATGCCAAGCCACCACCACCACCATCACCGTCTCCTACTGCTTCAACCCCACAGTCCTCATCCGTGAACGACTCCAGCGCCTCTACTGCTATGACTACTACGACCCGTACTTCCAAGGGCAAAGGTCGCGCACACGCGCAACCTGCGGTAGCCGACGGGACTCTTGAGCCCCAAATAGCCGGCATTGATTTGGCTAGTGAAGGTATGGGAGCCACGTCCCTCCCAGCACGAGGGACGAAGAGACGTAGAGACGTACTTGCGACGGATAGTGTTATAGATTTGTCAGAGGAGGCGGTGGCGGAGTCGGGCTCAACACAGGGTGCGAAGCGAAGACACGTGGAGACATTAGGGGACATAATTGTCATTGAAGATTAAGTCTTCCTGTATATATTGTCGTGTGGAGTCGTTGCTTGTACGTTTTGAGTTTTGCATAGAACGCATTTTTCTATACAGGTGACGCTTATGCGTTCAAGTGGGAGAGGTGGGAGAGTTAAGGCTGGGCACTGGCAGGCAACAAGGTGTCGCAGATATGTGACATCCATTACAAACACCATCCAACTGCCTCGCCAAAATCACGTAGCGGGCGACCCTCCGCGAGGCCAAGAGCGAAGCCAAGACATTCGCGTTCGCGGTCGCGCATCCCGCGCATGCCATGAGCTTCCCCGAGAAAATACCATGCCTCGGGGACGTCCCAACCTGGACCCTGCGTAAGATCAGACAACATCCCTGCGACCAAGTCGACACTGTCCATGTCTGATGCCCCCTCCTTGGCGAGCGTGAGATAAGAATGACTAAGGTGGACGGTGGCGGGGATACTCTCAGGAAAGATGAAAAGTGCTTTGTTGAACGCTTGCACGGCGCGATCTGGGTGCCCAAGTGCGGTGTGGTACAACCCGAGCTTTTCAAAAGCAGCAGCAGCAGCGGGATTATTTGAATCGAAACTTGAGTGACTTTTTTTGGGTTGAGAACGATATGAAACTTTCCGCTCACCTGTACCCATACGTTGGGGTTCTCTTCGTCCCTGACTTCTGCCTCTTGTATTGCACCACGCGCCTGCTCTATTTTCCCGGATCGCCGGAAAGTCGCTGCGCTCATTAGCCATAGTTCACTAAGGAGCCTGCGTTCCTTCCTCGAGCGATCTTTTCTCTCGCGGGTAGTTATCGTCGGTGGTGGTAAAGGAGGTGGCGGTGATTCGGTGCGGACGAGCTCGTCGATTGAGGCATAAGGACTATGCCGACGGGAGTGAATAGAAGAAGCCTGGTAAGACGCCTGGTCAATTCCCATCGTCTGGTACATGTCTGCTATATTGGGAGAAACGCCCGAAATTAGTAGCAGTAAGAAGGAAAAATAGAGTGTGAGTGCCTTACCGGGCGTCGATGACGTTCGCCGCAGATTAAGCCCTCCGCGTTGCCTCCCTACACCATGTCCAATCTTGCGTCCTATCGTCGAGATTCGTCGCTGCTCCTTGTGGACTCGATTCTTCAGCATCTTCTGGACTTTCTTTCCCGCCGACTTGTCCTTTTCTTTCTCCTTCTCTGAGTCTTCAACGGAGATTTTGGGTGTCCCATTCTGTAAGGTAGCAGCGTTGTTCTCGTCATGTTCGGCTGCTGTGGGCGATAACCCAGAGGTGTAGATACCATCGGTATCATTATGAAAGGATGTTATACTTCGCGGATCGTAAGTGTCCGACTTTACTTCGAGTGAGCGCGGGGCAGTTTCAATCGAAGTACGTTCTGTATGGGCAAGTTGGGCGTCAGCACAGAACCCCAGCAACGCAAAGGGCAAGCGTGGCAAGTCTCACGGCTCTGATCTCTTTCGGGACCCTTCCTCGTCGCAATCCATTGAAAAACTTCCAGCCATCTCTCCTCCGTGACTTCTGGACCCTCGACGAGCTCTGTCAGAGCAAGCTGGGTCATTCGAAGCTGTAGCGCGTGCTCGAAGCGCTCAGGGACGCATGGAAGCGGATGGTCTGGTAGAGGACGCAGAAGCCCCGCAGTTGGGAGAAGTGTATCCGACTCCTCATCCAGGACCGTTACTCGTTCATGGGGCCGTTCCGTAAGAATAGATGCTCCCTCAGAAGCTTGAGGTGATTCTGGACTTGTAGGAGACGCATCAGCGGTTTCGGTGACACCCGCTGTACTTTCTGTGCCTTTGCCGATCGTGATGGAATCCGGAACGTCATCAACAAGCGACGGGGTCTGTTCAGCCGTCCATGTTTCGTCGTCTCGCGCAGCGCCGGCTTCTAGAACCGAGCGCGCACCCCGCCAGTCCTCTGATGCCGCAAGCAGGAGGCCTAGAAGGTGCCAGTAGCGAATATTGTCCGGCTCGAGCTCTACAGCGATGCGCGCGTTCTCGATCGCTCGACCGAGGTCGCGGCCAGGGATAGGCCTGTACAATGCGAGGGCGAGATGAAAGTGGGCGGAAGAGGAAGGTTGCGTTTGTATTGAGCTCTCGAGAAGTGAAAGCGCATTTGCGAGTCGCGATGCTCGACTCAGGTGATCTTGCTCTGGACCATGCGTAAGCGATGACATGGAATGAGGGGAAAAAAGTTGGAAAGGTACCTTTGATTGCCATGACCGAATTCCAGATACCCTCTGCCAGCTTTACACGCGCATTCAACGCCTTGTCTGATGAATCAAGCCGCTCCTTTGCCTTTTGTAGAATCTCGCCAGCCTCACGCGCCTCGTCTATTCCGCGATGTCCGGATGTAGAATCCGCCACAAGAGAGACGCGGCACAGCATCCGAGCGCCCCACACAAGAGTAGAGACCCATGTTGCATCTGGCTCCGTGGCTTTTCTTGCCAATTTAGCCTTTCCAACCGTCTGTATGTAAAGTCGCAATGCGCGCGTCGAAAGCGTGACATCTCCATTGGCTTCGGCCACGCGCATCATGTGTCGGAACACGCGAGGAGCATTGAAGGTTAGTCGTGTTGCCCACCAAAGGATCTACGCCAATGTAGGTAAGTAGCCTTTATAACCCTGGGAAACACGCACATCCATCACCCACACTGCTTCTCCGCTCTTAGATCCGCCTGCCTCCCATACTGCGACGCACAAGTCTGTCAACTCCTCTACCTTGACGTTGCATTCCCCTGCTTTTGGGAAATGCGTACTCGCATTCAGGATGTCACGGTAGTCCTGGATGACGCGACGCGCGATCGTTGACACGGTGATTGGGACATCTGAGTATCCCGGCCGAAAGTGCGCATACAGGGACAGAGGTATATTTCCTGGAAGACGCGAGCGCAAAACAAGAGCGCGAACAAATAACACGGAGATGGTGGATCGGTGCTTAGCGCGGAATGTTGGGGGCCAGTGCGAACTGCAAGTTTGGTATTGGGAAAACAGCGACCAGAGAACAGCCTCTTGCACGCCATTTAAGCTACAGATGCGCGACGCGGCGATGATTGCGCGTCTCAGGAGGCGTTCTACCCATCGCCAAAGCTCACGGTATCGCGCAAAAGATGGGTTGCTGATATGACCAGGGCCAGAAGTCGGTGCGTGCAGCGGATTCGGTGGGAAAAACTGAGAGATATTGGTTTCGATGCTTGGGAGTGCCTGAGCGGCGGTGAGATAGATGGACAGAGTTGTGGACGTATCGGTGTGTGTCAGCTTCTCGAGTGACATACCTATTACGACGTGAGAATGATGCAGACGAGACGAGCAAGGGGTCGGCGGTCTCTGATTACCTTGTAAGCACACGCTGCGAATAACTTCGATAGCGGCCCAAGCCTTTCCCTCTGCGATGTCTGCAATTGTCGAGGTAGACTCTGTAGTCATCAGGCTACCGATGAACGATAGAGATGACGTGTTGTCAGAAGCTGACGCCGTTTGCAGGGACGAAGTGTTTGAGCTAATCGAATCTATACCACTCTGAGGATCTTGCACATTGGCAAGGTCGCGAACTTGACGAAGATAAGAGAGGCACTGAGCCGGATTTCCGAGAGCATACGCATAGTAAGCGAGCGCAAGTTTCAGCGACTGAGATAGTTGAGAAAATCAGTGATAGGAGAGGGGATAGTTGAAGGCTCACATCGGATCTACTATGTTCGGACTCGAGACCCTTCAGAACTTCAAAACCTGCTTGTGCCTCCTCAGCATGCTCGCCGGGTACCATACCCTCTGTCCCCAATGCAAGGGACTCGTCGTCGTATTGCTCATCACCATCTAGTTCACTGTCAGTGGGGCCTCCGGCGACAAGTAGAGAAAGGGCCTGTATTTGGTTGGCAGTTTCGGCAACGTCTGTGTAACCATGACAGTGTTTATTGAACTTGCGGAGAAGTTCAGTCCAGGAAAGGTGGGCACTGTTGAAGGCTTTGGCGGGGGTAGGTGATCCCCAAGAGCCTGCCGTTAGTGCAGCCCTCAGTTGCATCCAGTAGTGCGAATGCTTTGTATGATGGGCCATTATCACGCGCAAGACACCGTGACGAACAGTTGGAGTAGAGGGGTTTAATCTACCCAATCACCAATCACGCGGCTGCGCGTAATCCCGGACCGCTGTCATCCGTGTTGCGAATAAGCGAACGCGCGCACGTATTTCCCAACTCTTGTGCATAACATACGATGATACGATGAACAGCATACTTGTTTCTAGTGAATGAATGATGTATTTCCGAGTCAACACAATTAGTTGTGGCATGGTCACGGCACCGGCCAAATCTAGCGCCTGACCAAACAAAGTCAACGGTTCGACGCGCGCACGACCGGTTCGAGCCATGTGAGCAGAGTTGCTCAACTAGCGCTCGTTATTCCAACGCGAAGCCCAACAAACCCTCTCAACGCGACAATTCGTGAATGTAGAGTTACCCCAAGAAACTAATCATATTGCCATTGATTTTGTATACTGACACAACTTCGATACGCGTAGCCGTAGATTCAACTGGCTATTTTCTGATCCCCGTTCCATGTCTACACCACGAATTTCTCAGAACGCCGAAACGGCGCGTGCTGCTGCCCTCCAGGCCGAATTCAACGAGAAGAAATGGGTCTGGGTTCCAGATGACAGGGATGGGTATTTGGCAGGTTGGGTCGCAAACGAGGAAGACGAGATAGGTGAAGTAGTAATAGCTGCTGGTGGAGACGTACGTCCTGTATTGCTCTTGGACCGACCGACCGTCTCAGCCAATGCGCAACGAGAACAGATCCGTAGGCTTCCGCTGTATGCCCTCTCAAAGATGAACCCACCGAAATTCGATCGAGTGGAAGACATAGCGGATTTGACTTTCTTGAATGAAGCCAGCGTCGTACACAATTTGCGTCTAAGATATGGATCAGGCGCAATATACGTATGTCAAACGTCCGCTAGGTCATCTGGTTTGGTTCTGACACCCTCACAGACTTACTCGGGTTTATTCCTCGTCGCCATCAACCCATACCAGAACCTTCCGCTCTACTCTGACTCGATAATACAGCAATACCGCTCTCATCGGCGTGACGAGAATCCCCCACATATCTTTGCGATTGCAGAGCGTGCTTGGGTGAATATGGGAGAGGAGCGCGAAAACCAAAGTATACTTATCACAGGCGAGTCTGGAGCCGGCAAGACAGAAAGTACGAAGAAGGTTATCCAATACCTTGCTGCGATCGCAACCGATGCGCATTCCCATACCCTAACGTCTTCGCACTCACACTCTCAATCCCTTTCATCATCAGGGTCTTTCGGAGCCATTATGCCCTCCATTGGCCTACCAGGAAGGGCCACCACCTTTAGGCACAAGCCTCACCAGTCTATGTCTGTCGCCCATACAGGCGCACACGCAAGCCAAATGGGCCGACTTGGTTTGCTAGAGCGCCAAATTCTTCAGGCCAACCCCATTCTCGAGGCCTTCGGCAATGCACAAACGCAGCGAAACAACAATTCAAGTCGGTTCGGCAAGTTCGTGCGCATTAGCTTTGCTCCAGACGGCAGCATTGCGGGCGCGAACATTGACTGGTACCTCCTTGAGAAGAGCAGAGTTATCGTGCGCGCTGCGGCGGAACGAAGTTTCCACGTATTCTATCAGTTGTTGGAAGGTGGCAACGCTCTGAAAGGTGTGTCTATTACTCTGAGTGGACCAGGCACTTACCTTCACCAGACGCCTTGTTGCTCGAGGGAAGTGCGTCTGATTACGAGTACCTAAACAAGAGCAGGAGAGAGGTTGACGGCATTGACGACTTAGAAGAGTGGAGCCTGCTCAAGGCAAGTCTATACCTTGTTGAACCAATGAAACTCTAAAGGTGTTCGTAGAACGCGCTTGAGGTAGTTGGTTTCTCCCATGCGGAGCAGCTGGATCTCTTCCGCATCGTCGCGGCCGTTCTTCACCTTGGCAACATTATCATCACGGCTACTCGTGCAGATGACGCTGTAATGCCAGACCCGTCACAAGCGGAGCGAGCCTGCCATATATTAGGTGTACCTGTGGCCGAGTTTACCAGGGCTGTATTGCGTCCGCGTGTCCTCGCGGGACGAGAATGGGTCACACAGGCCCGCACACGACAGCAGGCTCTGGAGGAGCTCGGTGCCCTCTCAAAGACTCTGTACGAGAAGTCTTTCGGCGCCCTTGTTGATCGCATCAACAGGGCATTAGACCGACCAACCTCTAAATCGACCTTTATTGGAGTGCTCGACATTGCAGGCTTCGAGATCTTCGAGGTGAATGCCTACGAGCAACTCCTGATCAACTACACGAATGAGAAACTCCAGCAATTCTTCAATCATCACATGTTCGTACTGGAGCAAGAAGAGTATGCGCGGGAAGGGATTCAGTGGGACTATGTCAACTTCGGACTCGACCTACAGCCAACCATCGATCTCATTGAAGGCAGCGGAAGCGTCATTGGCGTGTTAAGCCTTCTGGACGAGGAGTGCATCATGCCCCGTGCGACAGATCTCACCTTTACGAATAAACTCCATCAACTTTGGAGTGGTGATGTGCAAAGTGACGAGATTCACCCTGGTCGCAACAAGTACGAGCCGTCGAGGTTCGAGCAGGGCTTTATCGTGCATCATTATGCCGGAAAGGTCGAGTATCATACCGACTGTTGGCTCGAAAAGAATAAGGACCCGTTGAACGACAATCTTATCCGCGTACTTGCCACTTCATCGGAACCGTATGTTGCTTCCCTCTTCTCCGAATTTGGGGGCGCACCATCTCCTTTTGCCATCACATCGGGCGCTTCGAACACGCTATCATTGGGGAAGAAACGGACGCTAAAGAAAGGTGCATTCCGCACAGTTGGTCAAAGGCACAAGGAGCAGCTACAAAGTTTGATGGCTCAGTTATATGCTACTCAACCGCATTTCGTACGTTGCATCGTTCCCAACGCAAACAAGAAGCCCGGTCGTATCGATGTCCCCCTCGTCCTCGATCAGCTACGCTGCAACGGTGTCCTTGAAGGTATCCGCATTGCGCGTCTCGGTTACCCAAACCGATTACCCTTTATTGAATTCCGCCAACGCTACGAGATACTTACTCCGGGTATCATCCCACGCGGGTACATGGACGGACGCAAGGCATGCCTCCGCATGGTTGATGCCCTGGATCTCGACAAGACGCTCTTTCGTATAGGCACTTCTAAGATCTTCTTCAAGGCCGGCGTGCTCGCCGAACTGGAAGAGCGCCGCGATGCTTCTCTCTATGATATTTTCTCAAGGCTCCAGGCCCAAGCGCGCATGTTCTCTGCGCGGAGACAGATGAAAAAGGTCTTAAACCGGGCAGTGGCAATTCGTACCATCCAAAGGAATGCGCGCATATACGCCGAGCTGCGCGAATGGCCATGGTGGCAACTATATACCAAGGTTTTCCTTATCCCTTTTGCCTGCTCGATAGTATTTTATCCTTGTTCGCCTAGGTTCGCCCACTGCTTGCCGCCACCCGTAATGACTCCGAGCTCCACAAGAAGGAGGCGGAGCTCCTGCTAATCAAGGAACGTGCGGAGCGCGAGGCGAAAGAAAAGGCGGCATTAGAAACTCTCAAGATGCGCCTCGAGGCCGAAAAGCGCAAGGTCGAAGATGCTTTGGATGCCGAGCGCAACCTCGCAATCGACAAGGACGCATTGCTAGAAAGAAGCAAGAAGCGCGAGCTCGAACTTGAAGAGGAGGTTGCAGCACTACAGGGTGACCTTGATACCCTTGACTCACAATTGGATCGCGCCCTCAAAATACAGAAAGAGGGCGAAGAGAAGCATGAATCTCTTCGCCAGGCCTTTGATCAAGCAGCGGAGCATCTTGTTCGACTCGAGCGCGAACAGCAGGAATGGGCTGGTCGAGAAGAGGAGTTTTCGAGACGGCTGGCATCTACAGGTCGCGATCAAGAGGGACTCCACCGAGAACGTGATGACCTGCAGAAGGAGGCAATCGAGCTCCGGCGCCAACTTGCACAGAAGGAAGAGGACCTTTCTCGCATCAAGGAGCGTATGGACACAGCTGTCTGTGAACTAGATGTGAAGCTCAGTTCTGAAGTGCATGCACGGTGCGTTTTTTTGTTTACAACATCGTAATCGCTCTCACTCCTCTCCTATGATTCAGTGACCTCGCGAAAGACCACGCAAATACGCTCGAACATGATGTCCGACAAGCCAGGTCACAGCTGGCCGAACTCGCTCGCACTGCAACTGATTACTCGGACATGATTAAGCAAAAGGATGCCGATATTGCTCGCCTTACCGCGGAGCTAGAAGTTTCCAAGACAGAGCGTGGTCGTTTGTCTAAGGATATCCTCGAACAGCGAGGGCAGATCGAAGCCCTTACTGGGGAGATAGTATCCCAAAGGGACAGCGAAACTCGCCGCGTTGGTGTTCAAGAGAAGCTTCAAGAAGAATTGGACAAACTTCGATCGTTGATGGAAGCCAAGGCGAGCGAAGAAAATCGTCGGGGTGAGGTAGAAAGACAGAAGGAGGCAGAGATTCAGGATCTTCGACTCCAGGCCGGTCAGCTGCAGCAGGAACTCGGCGAGGCTCGTCGAACTGCCTTCGAGGTTCAGAACAAGCTCAAGGTTGATCTAGAAGCATCTGTGCGCGAGTATAAATCACTTCTACAAAGCCATCGCTCTCTGTCAGATCGTGTGCAGGCTAACGATGACAAACTCAAGCAAACTGAAGTGGCCCTGGCTGAGGTAGAGAAGACCAAGAGGTCCCAAGAGTCTGAATTGCAGGAGCTCCGATCTCGCCGGATCGATACAGATGGTCAGCTAGCCGAGTTGCAGAAAATTAAAGAGGTGACAGTCTATTTCTTGTCCACAGATACCATATACTGAAAGGAGGGTTCTAGAGTCTCGAGCGTCAGCTCCACACTGCTCAGACAAAATACCAGGACTTCGAAGATGCAGCACTGCAGCTCGAACGAGATAAGAATGCCCAGGATCGCCAAGTGGATGCCTTGAAGCAACAACTTGATGCAGAGACGGTGAAACGCTCACAGCTAGAGAAAATAGCTTCGAAACAGAAGGCAGAACTTATCCAACTGCGAGACAAGAATGTCAAGTTCGACCGTGACTTGAACAATCTTCTCACGGAACTGAAGACCCGTGAGTGGGAAGTCAAGCAGCTAGAATCACGACAAGACAAGACTATCGTCGAGCATGTCCATGTATTAGAAGAGGCAAAACGCGTCACTGATCGCCAGCTCGCTGATGCACAAAAGGAGCTCGAGAGTCAAGCTGCTTACATCCGATCTCTGGAGAAGGCGAAAGCAAGACTAACCAACGAAGCCGAAGATCTTGCTCGTGCTACCGAGAAGGAGCACGCGGAGTTGCGCTCGAAGGAGAAGGCAGCTCGGGTTCAAGAAGCGTTAGCGAAGAAAGCAATGCTTGAAGCCGAACTCGAGCGCAAAAACCGCGAGGCTTTGGAGGCACAGGTTCGCCGGTTACAAGACGATCTCCAAGCGACGCGTGACCAAGTTGCGGAGGCTACCCAGGAGTACCTCGCCATGCAGCGATCCCGTGGCGAATTAGAAGCCGAGCTGGCGCGTCTGGCGGATGAGACGGACGGGACTGAGTCATTGGCAAAGATACAGCGTCAGTATCAAGTGCGAGTTTCCCAGCTGGAAGCGCAACTGGAGGAAGCAAGATTGACTTCAGACACCGTGACACGGATACAAGACCGCATCGATAGGCAGCACGCTGAGATTCGAAGAATGATACTGACAGACGGACCACAGGATGGCCGGCTTCGAGATGCTATTCTCCGTGAGCTGCAGTCAGCTGAACAGGCAAGTAGGGAGTTGTCGTCTTCACGGACTCATGCCGAGTCGGAGGCACGGACGATGGCGAATGTTCAGCCCGCGAAGAGAGCATCTCTCGCCCCGAATGGTGTCGTACGACCCCGAGACGAGAGGTCGAGTACCGCGTCGCCGAGGAAGAGCGATGTCCAAGTCACTGCCCTCAAGCAACAAGTTCAGGTTTTAGAGCTCCGAATGGCGGCGTCACAACGCGTCAGACAGCACCTCGAGGCATCTATCCAGGCATTAACCGCCGAGCTGGAGGGAAGCGATGGTTCAAAGCAGTTCTTCGAACAGTTTAGACAACGTCTAGCAAGGGAGAACAGTCGATTGGCAGAATTACTAGAGGACGAATCCGAGGCTCGCAGACATGCCGAGGCTGCTCAGCTCGACGGTGTTCAGGCTATGTGGGCGAAATTCCAAAATATGATCGCGGCAGAGCGGGAAAGCTACACGCGATTGGAAGAGTCGCGAAAAGCTTTGGTCAGTTGGCGGTGAACCCGTGCCGTGCTATCCAGAACTAACCAATGTACTATAGGTCGTTCAACAGCGTTCTGCCCAGGCGGAAGTCGAAGATAGCCGACGACAAATCCAAGAGCTTGGTCAGATCAGGAAGCAGCTGCAACGCGAACTCGCAGATGCGAGGGACCATCTCGAAACTGAAATCGCAACAAAGAACGAAGAAGCCAGTGGGTCCCATTCTCAATTTTGTTTAACCCCAAATGCGTGACAGTGATTTGTATCTTGTCTTGCAGATCAAAGACGCCAAGCCCAAGCACACTTGAGCGAGTTGCAGGTTTCCTTGGCAACTTCTGCTGCTGCGCAATCGGAGCTACGTGAAGCCGTGGATGCTTTCCGAGCCAAGTCAGAATCCTACCGTGCGAAGCTTGAAGCTGCCGAAATTGAAAAGGTCAAAGTTTCTCGAGCGGAAGCTCTTTGTGCGTTTCCACCCTTTTTCCTCCTCAGTCACGCCCTCAACTTTATATATCCTAGTGCGACAGTCGATGACGGACACGGGTAAGGCCCGAATGGGCCTTATCGCCGAAAGAGATGCTGCAGAAAACGAGCTGAAAGCTGCCGAGGCCAGAATCAAGGAGCTCGAGGCCAGGATGGAAGAAGAGGGCCGCGAATTTTCAGACATGACCATCCTTCGGCGGAGGATCTCAGAGGAAATGGAAGATGAGCGCAAGCAGTATCAGAAGGACTTGGCCGAGCGTGACTTCACTGCAGATCAGACTCGCAAGAAATACCAAGGTACAGTGATGCTTCTATTAGTCCTGCCTGATGATAATGGGTTATTATCATACACAGCGGAGCTCGCGCAATTGAGTGAAGGTCAGTGCTCGCCCCAGCGTTCGGCGCACCTTACGTTAGGCTCACCTCGTTATCGACAGAATTGCAAGGTCAACGGGAGTCAATCAGCAAACTTCGTGAAGATTTACGTAAAGCCCGTTCAGATAACGACGAGCTTTCGCTGCGTTACGACGACGAAGTATACAACGGCGCTGCTTGGAAAAAGGAGCGTGAGCGGCTAGAGACCAAGATTGCTGATCTTTCGAGGGTCTACGACTCTTCAATAGCTGCCCAATCCGAACAGCAGTCACAAATTGTCGCGCTTCACTCCCAAGCACGCGAACTTCGGAGCGTGCTTAACGATGCCGAGGCAGACCGTGCTCTGCTGCAGAAGGCGCGACGCGGACTGCAAGCGGAGCTCGAGTCTATCAAGTTGGATGCCGTTGACGCCACCAGGAAGACCTCAGATCGGGAGCTACAGACTCTCTATTTGAAGAACCACGATCTAGAGCGCGCACTAGAGGAAAGGGCTGACAGAGTAGAGATGGCAAACGAGCGCATGAAGAAGGCAGAACTCCACGCGCAAGAGTGCCAAATGGAGTTGGGCAAAGTGCGAGTTGAGAACTCCGAGCTGGATAAGCTCAACGTAAGCCAATGTCGAGCACTGTCCACAACATCTTGCTGAACCCATTTGTGGATAGGCTAATCTCGAGAAGCAGATCAAAGAGCTCAATCTGCGAATTGTTGATCTAGAGACGAAGTCATACTCAAGAAACCCACAGTCTTCCTCGGCTGCCACCATTCGACGCCTTGAATCTAGAATAGAGGAACTGACAAGCCAGCTGGGTCAGGAGCACCGCAGAACTCTCTTTCCGCAAGACAGAGATGTCCCTGCAAAACTAACCGAAAGTGAGCGACAGAGAGGGAGGTTGGAGGAAGAGGTACGTCTATATGAAGAGAAGGTTAGGGCTATGCGATTGCAGATGGACGCCATGGTAAGTACCCCTCGTAAAGGAGGTCAGCGTTTCAAGGAACTGATGTGGGTATTAGCAAACGATGGAGAGCGAGCTGCAACTGGAGAAACGACGCGCAGAGCGAGAGGTAACTGAGCTTAGACAGAAATCTCTCAAGTGAGTGAAGTCTTGTGTATGAAATGTACTACCGACCGAGAGCACGTCCTGCTTGTAACAGCCTGGAGCGTCAAGTCGAGAGAATGCGCGCTCGCCTGGACCGGCCATCTTCGCTTTTGGATCGGGGTTCACCTTCTAATTCACCACGAAAGACTTGAGTCACCTTGTTGCATTATACAGTGGATGTAGCTTATTACGACCTTTGATGATTTACGAATTATACTATACCTCTTCCCACTCTCTGTAGTCTGTACTACTCTCCACCCATCCACCATAATTAGCTACTGATGTACTTTGAAAGGCTTGTATGTGTGCAGCTGAGTATTTCTTCCACGGACCACCGTAGTGATTTTGGGTGCATCGTTCCAAGACATAGTTCACGAATCTTGATACAATAATTATTGTAAATGGCAGTCTGTCACAATTCTTGGATGTCTCCGAATCGTATGTGCCGACTGCGACCATCAAGACTCCATCAAGATATATTCAACCTAGCCTTTCAAGTTCGTCCCTTGATCGTTACGTTCGACCTGTTCCACTTCGAGGCGCTGCCACAACTTCTCGCGACGGACTTTCCAAGTTTATAGCATCGAAAAGGCAGGTACAGTATGCTTGTGGGTCAAGGGGAGATGCGCTTACACCCGGGCCTGACATGGTCATGGCTAGTCACATGAACGGATGCCACTAGGCTGAAGCCTTCTTGAAATGACCCCCTTGTTGCGGACTAAGTTACACGAGCACGACAGACTACGGATATCGTAAATATAGGGAGGACCATGGCCAATCCAGGCACGAGTAGTGGTGTCATAGCGGTAGAATGTTACGCATACGTATTACTCGCCCAAAGATTTGGACGGCAAGAAGGAGACGGCTAAGTTGCGATATTGGGCAGTGAGTGGGTTTCAGGCCAGGCCTTGTGATAAGGCTCTAGAAAACCTTTAAACGCAACTTTTAAACGCCATCCGCGGGTCGTGTGACAAGTCGCGTCTTGGCATGATTACCTAATGATTGAATGGCCCGGCAAAGATTTACAACGCCTCGGCTCGGGGGCTCGGACACGCAACACAAAGTACAGACGCGACAGGTTCAAGTCAACGCCAGTGACGGTCTCCGCGAACGCCGTCCTTCTTTCTCTAACCATATCAACATGTAAATCCTCTTTTCTTGTCTCACCCTTCCTCGTAGTTTTCTCAATTGTCTCTAGGGTCTCGATAAACATCATTTCATCGGAAATTTCTGGTACAGACCTTCGTGTCTCTATACCTCGCTGGCAACACTTATATGCCGTCCCATTCCTTCCATTCTATCCTCTACTGGCCTATGCATATTATGTCAAGTACAATGAGTGGTTAAGGAGTGAGGAATGGACGTTCCTTGCTTGTGTCCTGCTTGGTGCAGGGCATTCCTTGAGCTTCTTGGTAACACGTTGGAGTGCAAGGGCAAAGGCTTGGGTTACGACTCGTAAAGTGTGTGACCATCATGTTCGTCAGTTTCACACAGATACTAACCCCAACTCTAGGCCTACTCCCTCGCAGAGGCAGACTGTATTCGCATCCTCCCTGCTCCTCACCGCGGACAGGGAGAAATCGTGCCCCTCTTAAAACCCGTTCCCTCTGATCCCACTACCTACTCATTCAGCTACCAGCAAGACACTTACTCTGTCCATTCCGCTGAGCCTCTCACCTTCGGCCTCCTTCCATACCCATCGTCCACGCACCCCCCTCTCGCCACTTATCGCCAACCTGTGGGCTTGAATGCCCCCCTCGTTCCAGCACTCCTGTCAATGTATGGGAAGAACGAATTCAACATCCCAATCCCGTCCTTCAGCTCGTTGTTTGCCGAGCATGCCACGGCGCCGTTCTTCGTTTTTCAGGTCTTTTGCGTCGCGCTATGGATGCTTGACGAGTACTGGTACTACAGCCTTTTCACTCTCTTCATGCTTGTCGTTTTCGAATGCACGGTTGTCTGGCAGGTGTGCATACTTTCGATCCCACCGTCAACTAAATCCCTCACCTTTCGCGTTCAACAGCGTCTTAAAACACTAGCCGAATTCCGCACTATGTCTGTCGCTCCGTTCTCCATACAGGTATTAAGGAATTCCAAGTGGTCTGTGCTACAATCTGATGAGCTACTTCCCGGGGATGTCGTTTCTCTTGGTATATGCCTCGTCATTGCAATCCGATCCCCCACACGTTCTAACACAACCTAGTACGTAGCCATCAATCAGAAACCAATATTCCTGCGGACATACTCCTGGTTCAAGGGACTTGTATCGTGAATGAGGCAATGCTGTCCGGCGAGTCGACTCCGCTGCTGAAAGAATCCATAGAACTCTTGGAACATAGTGAAAAGCTAGATGTAGATGGTCAGCACAAGAATACCGTGTTATTTAGCGGTACCAAACTTCTCCAAGGCAGTAATGGAGGTACTAAATCTTCCGATGCTTGCCGTATGCCCTCTTATACCTGTGTGTCTGTTTTAGGTAACACCCCTGACGGTGGCTGCCTTGGTGTCGTCCTACGCACCGGATTTGGTACTGCTCAGGGACAACTTGTCCGTACAATGATATTTTCCACAGAACGTGTTTCGGCGAATAATCTCGAGTCGTTCCTATTCATCGGATTTTTGCTCATCTTTGCAATCGCCGCGAGCTGGTACGTCTGGGTTAAGGGTAGGCACCTCACACAAACTCTATGATTTGTTTCATTCACCTGTCTGATTCAAGGCATCGAGAGGAACTTGAAAAAGTCAAAGCTGCTGCTGGATTGTGTGCTGATTGTCACGAGTGTGGTCCCACCGGAGCTACCCATGGAGTTGTCCCTAGCGGTAAACGCTTCTCTAGTCGCCTTGTCAAAGTTTGGTAAGCTTCCGTAGTTTGCATGCAACATCCATGCCTATCATTTTTTTGCAGCCATATTTTGTACCGAGCCGTTCCGCATTCCATTTGCAGGACGCGTCGAAATCTGCTGTTTTGACAAGACCGGCACGATCACTGCGGAGAACCTTGTTGTCGAGGGCGTTGCTGGTGTCGAGTGCGCGCCTTCTTCTATGTTAAAGTGCTGCTTCTTATTTAACTGTCAGCTCATCAAATCACTCGAAACTTGTGGACGTGAAAGCAACTTCTCGCGAAACGACACTCTGCCTAGCGAGTGCACATGCACTGGTACGGTTAGACGATGGCACTGTGGTAGGCGACCCGATGGAGAAAGCGACCCTCGAGGCGCTTGATTGGAAAATAGGCAACGGCGACGGTGTATCACCTGCATCTTCATCGGCACCTCACCGCACAATAATCTCTATTCGCCGTCGCTTCCAATTTTCTTCCGCATTGAAAAGGATGTCGACTGTTTCCACATTACCCGGCGGCCGAGGTCTGGTTTCAGTCAAAGGGGCTCCGGAGACAATTAAGACTATGCTGGCTCGTGTTCCCTCTGATTACGACGAAACGTACAAGTGGTACACGCGTCGCGGTAGTCGCGTACTCGCTCTAGGGATGAAGGAATATGATTCCATTTCAGCCGACAGGGTGCGTATTACGACAAGTGTTTCAAGAACAAGTGCTGATGCTCCCATTAGATCAAAAGGCTCAATCGAGACGAGGTCGAGAGTCGCCTCAATTTTGCCGGGTTTTTGATTTTTCATTCACCGCTCAAGCCGGACGCAGTTGATGCACTCAAGATGCTGGCCGATTCATCACACCGGGTTCGTCATCTCATTAGGATAATTACCCTTCCAAGAGAAAAGATGCTCACGTGACCAATAGTGCATTATGATTACTGGTGACAACCCTCTTACAGCCATTCACGTCGCCCGAGACGTTGAGATCATCGACCGAGAGGCTTTGATCTTGGACCTGAAGGAAAATCCATCACACGATGCAGGTGAGCGCGATATACCTTCAACAACGTCGAAACTCACCCCTAGGAGACCTCGAATGGCGTACCGTAGATGAAACTAAGATCATTCCTGCTGACCCATCTAAACCTCTCGATCACACTCTGTTAGACAACTACGATATCTGCGTTACGGGGGCTGCTCTGAAACAGTTCATGCTGCTTCCAAGCTGGAAGCAACTTGTACAACATACATGGGTCTACGCACGGGTATCGCCGGCGCAGAAGGAGTTTATCATTACCTCCCTGCGCACGCTCGGTTATACGACCCTTATGGCCGGTGATGGCACAAATGACGTTGGTGCACTCAAACAGGCACACATCGGTGTGGCTCTTCTGGATGGGACTCCTGAAGACCTTCAGAAGATTGCGGAGCGTGAACGCTTGGAACGCATCAAGAAGGTATACGAAAGTCAGCTGAGGATCTCCTCCCGGTTCAACCAGCCGCCACCTCCAGTGCCACCGGCTATTGCGCATCTAGTTCCCGACGCCGTCGCTGCGCAGCAAAAAGCAGCCGCAGATCAAGTTGAGGCGAGAAGGAGAAATCCCATGGAAAAGGTTCGTCAGCGACCCATCTCATACATTGTCTTGCCTCCTGATATCGTTCCATCATCAGTTCGATCTCGGCAACATCACGAATGCCCTAGCGGACATGGAAGGCGACGAGGATGTCCCAAAAATCAAGTTGGGCGATGCATCTTGTGCTGCGCCTTTCACATCGAAGCTGTCTAACGTTTCTGCCAGTGAGCCACCTCAGCCTCATTTTAGTAATTCTTAGACGCCCAATACTGACGCCGAATCAGTCACCCATATCATTCGGCAAGGGCGGTGTACACTCGTCGCGACTATTCAGATGTACAAGATTTTAGCATTGAATTGCCTGATCACGGCCTACAGCCTTAGTGTGCAATACCTGGATGGGATCAAGTTTGGGGACTATCAGGTTACAGTCACCGGAATGTTGATGTCCGTTTGCTTTTTATGCATTTCCCGAGCGAAGGTCAGTATCGGCAACTGGGTCATTCACACGTGTCATGAACTTTGACATTGTAGCCGGTGGAAAAACTATCTCGCGAACGGCCGTTAAGCAATATTTTCAATTTTTACGTCCTTCTCTCCGTGCTATTGCAATTCGCACTGCACATTGGGGCTATGGTCTATATCACGGAACTGGCGCATGGGTTAGAAGAGTGCGTCGCGGACCGGCTACTCCGCCGCTGCTGATTATGGATGCTGACGTCTTAATCAGCCGCGGGCCAATAGATTTAGAAGCGAAGTTCGAGGCCAACTTGCTGAATACGGCAGTGTTCTTGCTTGGCCTTTCTCAGCAGGTTTCGACGTTTGCTATCAACTTCCAGGTCAGCCCCAAAGCTCGTATTATTTCTTCCAGCTTACCTGGACATATCCCTACAGGGCAGGCCGTTCCGTGAGGGCATCCGGGAGAACAGTGCTCTGTACTGGGGTCTCGTTGGAGCCAGCGCTGTTGCATTCTCAGGGGCCACGGATTTCGTCCCCGAACTCAATCGTTGGTTGCAGATCGTTGAAATGGATGTCGCTGTCCGTGTCCGGTTCCGTGATTGTGCCCGAATTTGGCTGACTCCCTTACAGTTCCGGTTCCGTCTGACTGCGTCTATGATTATCGACTTCATCGGCTGTTGGGCGATCGAGAAAGCCTGCAAATATTTGTTTGCTGACCTTGAGCCCAAGTCCATAGTCACCCGTGGGCGGGAGAGGCGGGAGAGACGCCGAGCAGAGGAAGTAGCGAAGCAGGCCCAGCAATCTGATAGCGAGAAGAAGACACAGTAACCTAATTAATTTTGTCACGACCGACCGCGTTGCTCCCACTGGACGTTGTTAGCATTGATCGTATAGAATACCTATCTTGTCCCATTCGATCAGTGGACCTGGCGTCTGGCCATGTTCCCGTGCCTGTGTTCGTCATGCCGGCGTTTCCTCTCTTTTGACCGGTCTTCTTACTTTCCGAGATGAAGCGGCGCGAGGAACCCCTCGGCACCGTTTCCAGGAGGTCTCGTGTACTCGGATAGTGGCACCTTGACAGTGCGTGGAATTCCTGGTGGGAACTCCGCGTCGGGTACTGACTGACCTTGTCAGTGGTCGTGAGGTTAGAACACAAATGCTCTGATTCAGCCTTTTAATCCGTGGATCAAAATGAGCTATAAGACGATGCTTCTGCTTTTGCCTTGTGACCCACGCCGAAACCCTATACCATGTCGACCGCGTTCTATCTATCCGCACTATTGGCGGCGTACTTGAGCATCACTACACAGGAAACGCTACCCTTCTTGCTGTTTGCAATCCTCTTGGTACTGTCCTGTCTTCGCTATGCCCGCAGCCCGTGGCGTAAGCTTCCTCCTGGCCCTTGGGGGCCCCCGGTACTTGGAAATTTCAAGCAATTGAACGACAAGCGATGGCTGACATCTCACGAATGCAAAGCAACTTATGGTACTGCACCTCGCTTTTCCATTTTATCGATTTTCCCTTCTGAGCTTTTTGTTGTTGGATGTTCAAAAACCAGGCGACGTCGTCTACCTGAGCGTTTTGGGAAGATCCATCATCATACTGAACTCACAAAGGGCTGCAGCCGATCTGCTCGGACGGCGTGCTAAGATTTACTCTGATAGACCCCGTTTTATTGTGGCAGCAGAGATTCTAACAGGCGGGATGGAGGTCAGCTTCCTCCAATATGGGATGCTGTAAGCGGCCCCCCTCCTTCAAGATGTGTTCAGTCTTGGGGGAAAAAGTGACACAGACTCCCTCTAACTGAGAACTACTACTAGATGGCGACGCATGCGCCGAGCGGCTCACGAGGGCCTGCACAAGTCGGCCGCAAAGACGTTCAACAATACACAGATGACAGAAGCCGTCCTACTCGCCAGTGGGATTCTGGAGAGCCCAGAACAATGGGAAAAACACATGCGACGGTTCACGGCGTCAATGATCATGACGGTTGTTTATGACACCCCGGTTATTCACTCCCTGGAAGATGAGAGCGTAAAACGGATCAACGATCACGTTATTCGTGTCGCGCAATCGACTCTACCGGGGTCACATTGGGTCGAACTCCTCCCATGGATGAAGCATATCCCAAGCAGGTAGGTTGCCCCTCCCGCCCACTACACCGCCGGCACCGCCGCCTCTTTAAGGAGGGTTCCCCCCGCTAAAGTATATGTGACACCTTCTAGGTTTGCAAAGTGGAAGCGAACAGCGGAGGAATGGTTCCGACGCGATTCCGAGATGTTCGAAAACCTCGTTGAATCTGTGCGCACGAACATGGTGAGCTTGCAGCGTTCGCGTTGTTTTAATTTTTCTGACTCGTACGACGCACACTTATTGTTGACTCACTCTCTCTATCGCGTTCGCGATGCATCGGACATGCTGTCAGGCCAAAGGCGTTGATCGCCCCAGCTTGAGCGCCACTTTCATCAAGAATCAGAGTCGCAGTGGCCTCGATGAGCGAGAGATGGCGTGGCTCGCGAGCACGATGTAGTTAGTCTTCCAAGTAATCCGGGACTATTATCGTTCCCGCTGCCCGTGGTCGTCGCTAAACACACATTTTTTTTATTTTCCTTTCTGTAACAGCGGCGCCGGCGCCGAGACCACCACGGGCTCGATGTATTGGTGGATGCTCGCCATGGTCGCTTTCCCTGAAACCCAAAGGCGGGCACAGGCCGAGTTAGACGCCGTGGTGGGTCGAAGTAGGGTCCCCTCTTTCTCCGATCTGCCTAGCCTGCCCTACTTGCGTGCCATGGTCAAAGAAGTCCTCAGATGGCGGTCTGTTCTACCCGTGGGGATCCCGCACTGCTCACTGGAGGATGATTGGTACGAAGGCATGTTCATTCCCAAAGGAACGATGTGCGTCGTGAATGTCTGGTCGTGCAATCTCGATCCTGCCATCTACGGCGATAATGCCACGCTCTTTGACCCCTCGCGCCACCTCAGTCCCGATGGCATGCTGGCGCCAAGTCCGCCGGATACCCAGGACGAAGGCCACGTCGTATACGGCTTCGGGAAGCGTATATGTGTCGGGAGACACGTGGCGAATGACACGATGTTCATCGCGTTCGCGATGGTGTTGTGGGCCATGGAACTCGTTCCGGCTAAGGACGAGCACGGGAAGGACATCCCCGTCGACGTGGACGGCTATCTTGATAGCGGGATGGTTCAGTGAGTACCCGATCCGTTTTTTTTTGTTTTCTTTCATTTCTCGTGTTACAATGCACTCCCCTACCCCCCCAAAATAACGTTGAGATGAGACGTCCCCTTCCCCCCCCCCACGCCACGCCATTTTATTATTATTGTTATTATATCTTCTTATCATCATCATCATCCTCTAGTCTCCCCGTGCCGTTTTCGTGCAAGATCAAACCGAGATTTCCCGAGGCAATCACCATTCTGAATGAAGAGCGCGAACTTCACGATCAGATGTAAAAAGGGCAACATGGGGGCTATAGCCCTGAGGGGGGGTCTCCATCGGTGGGAAAGAGAAGGTTTACATACCTGTTAGTCAAATTTATGCGAGATTGTTTGCTGCACGTTGGATGAACAATTTATTGTTTCCTTTCCTTTCCTTTTCTTTTTTTTTTTGTGCTTTTTGGTGAGCTCTCTTTTCATATGTATTACCGCTATTACCCAACTTTCATGGACGAAAACTATGGGTTGCTTCTATCTATTACTGAAGAATGGAATTTCGAGAACCATGCCTGGGAATGAGGAAAAAAATTTGTTCGGCTTCTGCGGCGTAATAAGTGCGTAAGAGGAAAAATGCATTTTGGGGAGGGGGGGTGGGAGGAGAAGGGGAAGGGCGTGTTTTGTTGGCTGGTGTGAGTGGACATCACGAATCGTAGCTTATCAAAAGGAGGAAAGGGGCAGAGCTCGCAATGGGGCAAGACAGTGTTAATTAAAAAATTCACCGGCAGATAGCTTGATAAGGAAAAAAAGAAGCAACAGTGGTTTTTTGGGTTCAAGCTTGTATGTGGAAGAGATACGGAACAAAACCCTTTTGATAGGAACGGACCACGGCTACAGTATAGTACAGTGGGAAACATTACTTTTGTATTTGTTCTTGAATGAGATTCATTCGGTATTGAGCTGAGTTCTGGGGCCTCGGGCAGAAGTCTCTGTCCCCCCACGCGATGCAAGATCTACGTTA
>QFDX01006208.1:0-19849 GCA_003315875.1 Lactifluus piperatus | reverse complement strand
GCCTATCTCCACTCATTGATGGCTGAATGTTCCTCAAGAGCCGAAGAAGATGAATGAACTTTGATTGTCAAGACTTTGTGACTTCGTGAATAGCCTGAGGATTGTTTTTGTCACATAGACCTTTTATAGATTGTTGACTGTGCTCATGCTAGTGAGATTACAGCAGCCACGCCACTGCCACACAATGGCGTCGGTACATTTTGTTCCCTCCTTGCGTCGACGGAGGGAGAAACTAGAGCACTTGTTGAAACCAAGACGCTTTCTCACTGGGATTCACTTCAACAGCGAGTATTTGATGTCCAAGGTCGAAGTTTTGCGTCTAAGCGCTTTTGCGAGCAAGTGTGACCGACAGTCCAGTCACGCGTGACACTCCGCTTGTGGAGTGGTACACTTTATCAATCCGCTGTGAACTTGGTCTGTGGCTTGTATGTTTTTGGCTGCTCAGCCTTTGCACTGCCTCTTGTGGCAGGCTTGCCGATGGTGTGGTGCCACTTCTCGATGCGTTATAAAAAATCGCGAAGAACCTCAAGGTTCAGTCCATTCCTATTTACCCTTTGTCACTCCTTTAGCCTGAATGTCGTTCTGTGCCATGGTGCGGACATGACCCCCTCATTATAAAGTGTACAACTCAATCTCTCCAGGACTCTCATTCGAACCCCCTCGTTGGCTGTGCCACCGTGCGTGTGCCGGACAGCTCTTGTTTGCCTCGAACCAAGGCTCGAATTAACGAGACAAGGCGAGTGTCTAGAGGCCTGCGCGGAGTTCTCAAGACACATAATGTGTTTGCTCCTGGAAATACGAATGGGCAACCGTGCGCCGAGTTGTCGGTTTGGAGCCATGACCGGTATAAGTGCGCCAATATTGTATGTACACACGTCTCTCTGTGCTATTGAGGCCCTCCGCTTGAATTTAGATGCTGATTGTACGTACCCCCAGCGTCGACCCGACGCGACCAAAAGCGTGTTACGGGTCAAGATGTGCGAATCGCTTGCCCACGTCACAATCTTCCTTCCTAGTGATTTCCATGGCGTAGTCCGACGATTGGGTCAGTCAGGGAAGAGTATCTCGTGTTCGCGTGCCGCACTGCTCCTCAGAGAATCCAAAGACCTGCGCTTCAGCGGCGTGGCAGACAGAAATGAGGATCAGGTTTTGGTGCGCACTGAGAAGATATTGCACATTTGCGTGGCAGGGGAAGACCCGCTCCTCCCTCGCATTGGGCGCATCCGACTGCTCAACTCAAACTGAGAAACAAAACAAGCGTCGAGCTTCTGCTTTGTTGTACGTGCCGGTTGGCTTCGCCGGCAAGTGTTCGCGGGGCGAACACACACCTGAAATTCAGGTTACCTCGCATCGCAGCGAGATGGTTTATTCAATTAGATTATATTTAAAAGTTTAAGGGTACAATCCGGATCATGACCTACATATATATGTCTGCGAGCTTAAAATACACGTCCATTTCCTTGATTAACGACGTTCGGGCCTTATCGATCCCGATCCGAGCCGACACAGGGTTGCATCTCCGAGTCTCTGCTTAAAGCCACAACTCGGATGCCGACCATGACTGACTACCTCTGAAACTCTTCGCTTAGACTGTGAGCTTGTTTTCCCCCTCCGGTATTGCCCGGATGGCGATGGCAAAAGTTTGATCAACAAATGTTCTCGGCTCTTCTGGTGCGGGTACTAGTGACCCGGCGATATTACCTCTAGATATATCCGCAACTGCTATCTGATGCCTGTTGAACGTGGAGCAAAGCGAACGTTCCATGGAGTAGTAGGCTGTTCGGGCATCGTAATGCAGCCCGCAACCTATAAGCACACAACAGCTATCGTCTTTGGTCCCCTTCTCCCCCGTTCTCGATTTCCCCTAATATACCGCATCCTCTTCTGCAAAAGCACTACCATCCAGATACAGCACTGTAACCTTGAATCAAGCTGGCACCTTTAGTAAGGACATGTCTGATGCAATTCGAGGGGCCGCTTATGGGTTGCTGTAACAGCACAATCCTAAGCAATCGTCCTTCTTGACAATGAAGGACGATGACAGCCGTCATGGTCTCTTCGTCTCTTGCCGAATTGTCCCAATCCATGCCGTGCTGAAATATCTACATCTCAGCAAACTGCCAAAGCTCAGAGTGAACAGAAGACGCGCGCCGGGCACCGTGAAAACGCCGGCGAGCTATGCGGTGCCCACGCACAGGGTGTCCAGAGTCCACACAGCCCTCCGTAGTCCCGGGCACTGGCAGGTGCACCTTTCGAGCTACAGTGGAGTCACCTATGCGGAAATCGTATGGAGTTCCCTTATCCCCCTTTCCTTTCCTCTATGCGTATTAATCCAAAAAAAGCTGATTCCAACTGACCAATAGTATCGCATTGACATGCAGCGTACGAGGAGGAGGGCAGCGACGCAGCCACTCGGCCTTCTGATGACTAGGATCCTGGGGCCGCTCGTGGTATACATCCCGCGAGACTTCAGGGGCGTCGTCTCTCGGCGCGGAGACCTTTCAGGCGCGAGCATCTCGGGATCCTCAGCCGCTCATAACCTCGCGGGGTTGCGTCTGAATCAGCTCGCGTACCGTGGCGAAGACGAGGTCATTATCCATTCGACCTCAACGGTCAGAGTGTGCGTTATGGGCGAAGACCCCATCGCATCTCACAACCCCGTCCAGTCCACACCGACTCTGAATGACATTGGTCTGCCTTCACGTTCACGTCCTCGTCATAACTTTGCCTGCTGCTTTCTCGAAATACCGTAACACCGACACCTCAGTATGCATTCAGTATCTCACCTATGACACACTTTTTGCTTTGAAGTATTACCCTATGTGCTGGTAGGATATAACACGAAATTAATTGGTCCAGGAAGCATTCCTGGGGTCTGTTCATTTATTAATTGCTCATTCGTTACTCCCTCCCCCTCTAATACTCCACACGCGTTGCTACTCAATCTCATTTACAAAGAGTACATCCGGTTATTTGCGCTGGTCATAACTCGTAGCAGTGTTCGCTTGATATTTGTTTCGTTCCGCGACTGAGTCACTGATTTTGACCCGATTAATCGAGTTTTCGAGCTTTCGTATCCAGAATCTGTTGCCTGCCCAAGGGAGGTACAATTCTATCCTTCCGAGATCATGATGTGTATCACTGACGCCAAAGCCAGAGCCAGCCTGAGGTTCAGGACGTAATTGACCCCTGCTGCTCACTGACATACTTGCCGTAGTGATCATCTATCTTCCTTATTCCCTTCGAACTAGCGCTGACACTGGCACAACCCTTTGAACTAGCGCCCGTGTTTCGCATATGCAATGACCACCACTCATCCATCCCATTCGCGGTGCTCTCTGCGCACTACATTGACACAGGGCGTCATTCACCATACATGAAGACCCCTTGTGAGCAACCCAAACATATTCGTAATCCCAAAACGGTGTTCATAGTAACATATGAAGCAGGTCCACGCGTGAGTGCGAAACGGTATATATATGTCCGACGTCGTGCTGATTGGTGCGTTAGTGAGAGGCGTCGTACGTGGCTGCCATTCCAACTACCGACCGCGAAGCGACCCAGATAGCGGTGGTGGACCGCATGTCAAGCTTGGATATTCGCTTGGGACAGACCTATTGGAGAGCGGTATACATACACAAGGCTACAAAGGATAAACATGTCATTTACTCTGCAACGTAACCATGCTATAGCCATGATACCGCGACGGTGCTGGGGGGTTCACCATGAGTGGATACAAAAACACAGGGACCTACGAGGTAGTATTGGAGGAGTCCAGGGAGAGAACATATCCCATTGAGCAACAATATACGTCAGCGGCCTTGAAGGAAAATATGAGAAAGGGTGGTGAGAGCAGTGGATGGCTTGTCTAAAGCGGCATAGATATTGGAAATGGGGTTGCCCCGTTGGGCAGTTCAGTTGCTAGATAGGGCTGTATCGATATCTACGGGTCGTGGGACAAGGCCACACACTCTAGCGGCTGTGGTTGGATTGCCTGGTATTGTGTGTGGTTGACCTTGAAGGGCCTCAATGTCCGCCTCGAGGAATTCTTGTAAGTGTGTGCAGTTGTGCCTTGATACCTAGGCTTCGATGGGCCCGAGTGTCATTGTACTTACTTTCAGATTCTCTAGCAAAGTATAAAAGGCACAATGAAACCTTCTCTATCAGCATACCCGACACGGAACAAAAGACCTATGCTTGTCCTTGACACGGGGAATATGTCAAGTACATGTCAGCATGGTGACCTGTTAAAGTTGTGTCCGCGCGATGATCACATCACTCAGGCTGTCACGGTCCAACCAAAAAAGGGAAACAAAGAGGGACGATTGCTTCTCGTCTAAACAAGCCTGTGCAACTCAGTGCAAGTTTAGTGCATGTTTCCTTATGCTGTGTTCATTCAACATTCCACAAAAAAAAACAAATTTCTGGTTAGTATCAATGTGGCGGTTTCGCTCTATCCTACTATTGTTCTTACTTAGCTTAGTGTAGCACTGGAAAGCACTTGGGACAACTTGAACTGGCCATATATTGTACTTCTCTGTCTACTCAGAGATCTGAGACAAACAATCTGCTTCTCTCGGCGCGTCTTCACAATAAGGTACCGCGGTGACCACATGAGCAGGCCCGGGCACACCAACGGACATGCACGGCACAACGACCGAAGACATCCATGCGATTTACTCACGTCTTCCTCCACCATGCAACCCAGTACTTCTCCGAGGACTTCTCGTGAAATCACACAGCTACAATGCCTTACCTAAGGGACCCTCTGCGATACCGTGACTGACATTGTGTTCGTTGCTGCTCCCTGAGAGGTTTCTACATCCTTTTGCGGCGACTCCGAGTCTTTCGTGTACCATAAGCACAAGTACATATTGTCTGCCATTTTGTAGGTGCGACTCTCGAACAAGGGACGACAAATATATCCCTGGCGTCAAAAAGAATTGCGCTGCCTTGTGGAACTTGCGTGGACTAACCCCCTGCGGAGTCTTCCTCCGACACGATGTTAACTCCATATGGAAGATCATGAGGATGTACGAGCGTGTATCGCCGTCCCTCTTTGTCCACCTAGCATGATTGGGCCTCGACTTCCGGGTCGTGGCTGATAGCGATGGCGTACACTTGAGCCGTCATAGCAGGATGTCGCACCTGGTTTAGGACCACTCTGCATTGCCAAATGATCTGCGCGGAGCCCTTTGGCTGACGCTGTCGCGGCTAACTCGAATGGGTAAATCCCTGAAGTTCACGATGGATGTGCAGTAAAGCTGCCTAGGTTTCTTGCTTAACACTAGTTTTTTTTCACAATCACGCAGGCCCACATTCAGGCACCCATCAACCCACGGCCACCTGCACGGCCGTACTGCATCATTCACATTGGTGTGAGTGCATACGGAACTTCCCAACGGGGCGTCCGATTTTCAAGCACATCGCCAATAAGGTACGACATATTTCCGTAATCTCGCAATTGGGTATATCAATGGAGAAAGATGGTAGCCACCCAATCACCAGGAAGCCATAACGCAACCATTTCAGATTTGATACAAGTTGCTCACCTTGCCTTGTGAGCGCACCTCCCGGTCCCAAGTTCAGTATTCCACTAGGACATGATTTGATCAAAGTTGCTTCACACGTTCTCGGAGGCCGGGATATCAAGATGCCATATTCTATTGGGCTTCTCGTGACATGAAACGATGGTCAGTATTTCAAGTTCGGGCACAGCTATTCGTGTACAGTGCGGAGACTACCCGGAACAAGTGTTGTATAAGATGTAGCGCACCTCGCCAAATTCTGCCACGGCCACAGTGAGGTGCCACGATCGGTTTCGGAAGTCGCAAGTCCGAGAGAATAGCCCTTGCACGATGACAACATTTCAATGGGCCACCAGTCTTGCCACTCAGTTGTTTCGACCAGAAAATTTTGCTCGTGCTGCATTCATTTCTCGGAGGTTAAACATCACGTTAGGGCCGAAAGTACGATGTAAAGATAGACCACGGTAAGGGGAATGCCATATCACCCTGGCGCCTTCTATCACGATTCACTGAATCACCGGAAGGGATCGAACACCGTGCTTCACAGGTGGCCGGTACCTTGAAGCACATTACCGAATGAGCCCCACCACTGTTAGTCAGATGGAGACTTGGAAAATGGAGATGGATCGGAGTCAGCTCAACACCATTGGTTCCGTCTCAGTCGTTGGAAACCTTGATGGCTATCTACGTCGACCGGCGCCCCTATGATAAGAAGCGGTAGAGAAAGACGGCCGGTTGAAAGAGGCGATTGGGATCTAGTAAGGTCAGGGCTATGATTGATCGAGTAACAGAACCGATCAGTGGGTTCCGCACGCGCTCATCAACCACCGAGGAATTAGATATTGTACCTTTACCCCTACTCATCGTTGAACAGGATGCTGTGCAAACTATATTGGCAAATGTTAGGGCCTGGGATAGGATAGCCAATAGGATTTGTATTCCAAGAGGTGGGGCGTGCCAGCGGGTGCTGAACAAACTTGGTCTTTCGAGTCGCTGCCCACTGACGCATTTATTGGTCTATCACCACCTGACTCTGAATTCTCCGGAAGTACTGTTCACCGCACCATGTGGGTACCCAAACTCGTAAAGTTTTGTCCAGCGCCAGCTGTGGGCGGCAACAGGCAACAAGGCGTCCGTCGGAACGAGCCGGCAAATTTAGCCGGACGTGTAAACGACGCGGAGGCTCGCACCGGGTCCGGGAAGTTTCCCACCAAGGAGGGCAACGGGCGCCGCCGCAAGGGCAGCTCGCTATAGGGTGAAACATGCCAATTAGAAGCAGTGACGTGGACAAAGTACCAGTGGCGACCGGGGGTGGCGATGCCCCTCGTATGATGGAAAGCACGAAGAATATGAGGGAGTCAACAGCAAAATGATATAGATCTGGATAAGATACGCATACCGGACACGAGCACAGATTATTCGTGCCACGGAGGAGTACAGGAGCTCAACACGCTCAACTGAGGTAGCTTTGTACTCATCTCCGAGTCCGTGGTTCCGGTGAATTGAGAAGGAGTTGCTTGTATTAGGAGGGGAGAGGGTGTGTCATGTAGCATGTAGACGCCAAGGATCTTGTTTGTTTTTGTTCTTTGAGTACAAGGGCACCCTAAATGGGTACCATCAACTGGGCTTTATAGACCCGTCTCGTAAACCCCAGCGTATGCCCTGTACTTTCGCTCTTTCCCCTCACGCTACACTCACGGCCCTTTTTTTCAAGTTCTGCTCCATGTTTCATTCAATCCAGAGCCCATCGGTGTGTAATTTCATCTTGCACTTACCATGACTGTCTATTGACACCTCCAAACAGACATCCTCACTTTCCTCTACTGAGGATTCGCCAAAACATGTCTGTAAAATTTTACCATTTTCCTTGTTGTCGCGTTGACAATCTCTTCAGTTTGGGTGTCACACCGCCGGCACCCACAAAGTCCATTATCAGCCCCAACGGCAATGGGATTTTGTTGCCGAAGCTGACGAACGTCCCGTGGACGTCTCGCTCGTCCTTCCCCACTACCGTGCGCGTGGCCAACCCACAGGACATCGGATGAGCATGTATATTCATAGCAGAGCTGAAATCAAGTCTACGATTGTAAGTGCTGATCGGACGTCTCGTAGCATCATCACTGAGCCACCATACAGTGCCGGCAATCGTCTCGCACTCCTTTCTTCTTGTCTGTGCACTCGTCGGGTACCGCTCCCGTGACCCTCTTCCTTCCATCGGACTTTTCTGGAAACATTTGTCTCTCGTCCTCCGCGCCCAAGATCTCTTTCTCAGCGGGCTTCACTAACCGCATCCTGCCCCGTGCCCGCTTCGCACGCATAGATCAACACGGGAAAGCGGAAGGGTGCGGTGAGGACGTCTCCGATGAAGTCAACATTCACTCCTCTGGTCATATCATACTTCGTATGTGGGACGTCGTAGAGGGTGCACCAGAAAGGGTTGCACGTGAAACGTGGCGCAAGATGTGTCGTCGCGCTACCAGTTCCAGGAGCTTACGCACAGGACAGCAAAGCCGGCAAGCTGACTGGGATTTTCTCTTGGATGATTAGTCGTCTTATCCCGTTACTCTTTCACTTTCACTTCTTTGCCTTTCCCATTCAGTTAATCATCCTACTTTGGATGGACTTCTGGGATGGACCTTCTGTTGCATTCTCCTTTTTATGTCTTTCGCACCCAATGCGTTTTTCTGCACCCACATGTAGCAGCCACGCTTACTCACCAGACTGTAGCATCATCCCATATCTATTTAGTCATGTATTCCCTCCTCTCCCTCCCCCCCCCCTTCGACGTTATGACAATTCGTCTCTCTACATTCAGTACATTCATCGCCATCGTCTCCGGCCAGACACATTATACATACATATATCATACCCCTTATTTTTACGGCTACTTATGTTAGACAATGTGGCAAGTTAATATATGAGCTTATGCTGTCAAGTTCACTTCGGACACAGATTCAAGAAGAATGCGCCCTATACTACCTTGAAGCTGAAGATATGCAACGGCGAATAGAGGTGTTATGGTTATAGTCCACGCCGCGCCGCGCCCTTCAGGCATGTCTCCAATACCTCCACAAGAGCAGGGTTCTCAAGTGCTGCGGCAACACGTTCTTTGTCATTTAGTTGCTTATTGACTGTATGAGCACATGGTGTTCAGCACTCTGTGATAACAATCTAGGTTATGACAGAACGGGGCTACACGGACCTGCGTGCTCGCTCTGGTGCGAACCTGGTTTAACGCGGATATCGACTTTGAAGCGGATTGGCAGTGCGCGAAGCAGGCGAACGCGGATAGACAGCCCAATAAGGGTCGACATGCCACAGTGCGGTACCGTTGGGGTGAACTCTACGAGGACGCGGCTAGGGTCTACGGTGATCTGGGGTGCAGAAACGACGGCCAGTTGTTCCAATGTCATCGAGCGATGCTCTGGATCGCTGATAGAGCGTATCAGATCTTGGTAAAAGTTGGGGGGGGGGGGGGGGNNGGTCAACATGATCGAGTAGCACACAAGAAACATATTCGCACCGAAGACCTCGTCTGCATCGATCTGCTCGGGCTCGTTGTCAGAGTCGTAGGTGGCGGCAGAATCATCATCATCTGAAAGCCACAAAGAAAGTCTTGCTTGAGCAGCTCGTTTTCGAGCTGTTGGCCCCGTTGTTGTGATGATCGTTGGGTTCGGATTAAAGACTTCGGACGACATGGAAGATATGATAAGAGGGGAGAGTGGCGGGCCGGAGTGCACCGAGACTCCTCTTGTGCCTCCTTTCACGTCCGACATTTACACGCGTTGCCTTTAGATTTTTCAACATACTCAAACTACTAACTTGCCATCTTTTCTGTTTCGGGACCCCCGCAATGCCGCAGAAGGTATCCGTTTGGTCTATTCATGGGACATTCCCTCATATTTGACGCGACTTGCCACGCGCCCCATTTTACCTAAAAGAGGAAACGTGCCCAGTCCAACGCTGAGGCATCCGTGTCAAGGTCGACAAGAAGTTCTACACGCAGTGCAAAGAAGGATTCGCACGGAAGTAAGCATGTATAGAGTGGATGTACCATACAGGGATCGTGACCATTTCAATAGCGAATGCTGTTTTGAGCACCGTGTCAAGGTTGGGATGTGCCTCATGCTGCCTCGCGTATTTTTCCCCCCAAGCTCCCAGAAAGCTTACCAGATGGCTGTTTCCACAGGGTAGAAACAATTGATGTTGACAATGATGTACGCATGCCCCCTATATATCGTCTTATCCCTATCCGCTTGACAACTCCCTTGCAGGAAATTTCAGTGCCACCGAACAAGGCGCAAAAAACGGGTGACACTGCCAAAGCCAACGCAAAGAAGGCCAGAGGAACAAAGTGAGTCCGGTTCATTCATTAAACTCTACTATGACGGATCACACGCTGTGAGCTTCCCCTTGAGATCCACATTTTCCATTTCTAATATGCGGTCATTCAGGACTTAAGGATTTCATGATAGGACACCTCGAACAAGGAAGTCCCAAGTAGAAACGTACGCCTGTTTGTCTTCATCCCTTTGTCGGGCGTGCTTGACCGACGCTCTTAGCAGCATGGATGACGTAAGCATTTAATACCTCCGTTCCGCCGGCGTCTATGGCTGACAGCCTCGGGCAGGGACCTGCTAGTCTTAAAAGGTATCTCGCGTGCCCCGTCTCGCGTGTCCTTCTCTTGATACCATTTTGTAACCGCCACAATCCTGTCCTTGCTTTCTCTCTTTCCACCATCTCCGCACTGGCAGCTCCACCTGGGTTATACCCGTCATTCGGTGGCCCTTTCTTGAGAGTCACTGCGCCAGATGATCCGTTCTATGTTGTGCTGTGCTGCAAGCGAAGATATTTTTGCTGATGCCGTTGCTCCAAGTAGTGATGCGAAAAACGTCCCGTCGGGTGCTGCGGTCAGTTCATCCTTTGGCTGTGTCGCCACGTTGCTGATATAAGCGCGCGCTAGAAATACGAAGCGTACTCTGTGCAACAAACTGAGGCGTTGTTCTCTCGATTCGCCGATGACGATAGTCCGGATGTAATTGGCGCTGAGGGATTCGAGCGATTGTGTAATGAAGCTCAGGTGCCCCTCGATGGTGCCATGCCATTATTGCTCGCCTGGCAGTTTGATTCACGCAAAATGGGTAACATCTCGAAGAAAGAATGGATGGAAGGCACCACCGCTCTACAGTGAGCGGCTCCATTCATAAACTGATCATTCCTCAAAGGTTTCTGCGTAGAGTTTCAACACTGCCATTGTTTGCAATAGTCTTGAACGACTTGAATAACCTCATTGTGTTGGGAAAACCCAGTACCTCACATGTGAAATTGCGAAAGGGCGTAGCGTACAACAAGACTCGTTACGAGAGCTACGCTGCGGACACACGGAAGACCTTCTCAACCTTCTACAGTTTTTGCTTCACCCTCGCCAAGCCCGAGTACGTGACAACGCCGTTACTCATCTTGAATATGACACTCACCTGAACCGTTAAAAAAAAGGAATTCAAGGAACATCGACATGGAAACAGCATGCGCCCTCTGGTCAGCTGTGCTAGCTCCACAGTTTCCGCTTATAGTAGAAGTTGCCGAATTCATCAACGTATGTGGTGGGAAAGGGGTACTGACTACCACATTATATGACCCGCTATGCATTTTACAGACCACGGGAAGTTACAAGGGTGTTAACAAGGACTTATGGAACATGGTATGTGATGCGCCCACTTGCGTAGCGCCAGGAAATAACTACAACATCAAATACAGATGCTTGAGTTCTGCAGGGACACTCGTCCAGATCTATCGAACTTTGAAGCTGACGGGGTCAGTCGCGTCCGTTGTATCTGTCACTGCCACTAAAGCTTCCGTACGTTACAGGCGTGGCCCACTATTATAGACGATTTCGTAAGATGGAAACATGCGAAGACCGACAACCAGCCTGGAGACGACCCGGCAGGTAATGCTTAGTGGTTACTCCCTCATACTCTTACACCTAATCACTACACCCTTTTTTTGTTTCACTCACGCATGTCACATTGTTTGACGTTTGTTCGGGTTCACAATGAAATCACATTATCTCATATCCATGTTGTTTTCAATATCACGTCTGCACGCGCCTATCAGTACCAGGAGTTCATTAGCATAGGCACAGACAGCTACACGGAAATATGCGTCGGAAAACGCAAAACCGATATCCTGCTGATGATATACACTTTACCATGACAGCCGACTTTATGATGAAAAGGCAACAGCCAGCAGACCCGACCCCGGTGCAGCCACCTCCGTTTTCCCCCATGGAGATAAAGAGCGCCAAAAGTTTGGCGCAGGGACGGGACAACTGTATGATGGGTCAGTGAGTGGGTGACAATTGCAGGGTCAGATTGCACAGCCCATCGATGTGGCGCAGCACGGGGGCGTAACGTGGTATCAGGTTAGTGTGGCTCTCACAGAAAATAGAATTTGGTGATACGCCGCCCTTCATGCATAGCTTCATGGGCCAGATTTCGCGACCCAGACATAGCTGACGGATATCATGACGCATTAAAGATAGCTGTTACTGTGCCAAGTTGACTCTAAAACACACCTCCCTTCAGGCCCGTAGGGTTGAAACCAAGTCGGCTATCAAGCCGGCTCTTCCCCTCCCTCCCCCCCCTCTCCAACGCCATTTTGCCAAGCTCCGCGACCTCGGTAACAAATGGTACAAGGCACGACGAAGGATTGGTGCTCCGTGCTCGTATCACGGAATAACAATCAAGCAAAGAAAACCGCATGGTTTGTCCTCTCACTCTCAAGACTTGGATGAGCGAGTCCCGTATACGTATATGTCGGTTCCGTGCCAGTATCTGGTTACAGCAGTAAAGGGATCCAGTCCGTGTGGAATTTGTTTTTTGTGCAATGAAACTTTTTGAATTTAGGGCCTTGATGCTGCGAGATGCAACACGGGTCGATCGTCGAGCATACCCATAGTGTTCCACGCTGCCATCGCGCATAGCTTCCTTGTAGGAGGACAACAGCCTGAGGGCGGGCTCGAATCGTGGCCGCCGCGCCACGAAAGACGAGATGCGCGCGCGCGATGCGGACGCAACGCAACGGGTGATCAGAGACACCACCTGCACATGGAGGAACGGACCTTTTAGTTTCCAACATGTTGGAAATATCGGCGTTATCTGGGCCCACAAAGCTGCCAGCCATTGGGGCGGTGTAGTAGTACACGCGGGTCGACGGGTCGGACGGCCTACACCATGCGGGAATAGGTCTTGCCAAGGGTCACATACCATGACCCTGATACGATCTAGTGGAATGAGTAATCTAGCTAGCTAAGCACGGCGTGCTTGGACTTACTGCATTGCTACGCGGTCACATTCTGTGAAATAGAAGAGAAACAGACCCGTACCCCATCATGATGTTATGATGTATTACAGTCAGGGCAAGCGAGTTCCACGCGGACTCAGTGGAGCGCGATAATGCTGCCACGGTACATCCCCAGAGTGGACTGTTATACCCTCCCAAAATAGAATAAGGTGACGAAAAACTTCTACGGATCTGGAAAGAAAAAAATTGCCCCCACCATATACAATACGAAAATACACCGATCAGGTTCACGCCAGACTCACAGGCTTGCCGCCATCATCATCGACAAATTTGGTATCACCCCCTCATTTCTCGTTGTGAGAATCTGCACTGGGGGGTGGAAGAGTGGGAAGATCTAAACCCAAACGCATACTGAAAAAGAAAAAGCGAGCTCACCATTGACAACCGACATCTTACTTGAAGAAAAAGGTGAGTTCGGCCAGTTCTTGCAATTTGTGTCCAAAGGTCCGGCGCATGTACTCACGTTCTTTCCTCAGTCTGTCTATGAGGAAACCCCTCTACACCTTCCGGCTTCAGATCCCAATCACCACCCTCGTCCTGAAGCACAAATTGACCTAGTGATTAACGACCGAATCGCGAGAGGCGACAGCGACCCCTCAGAAAATAATAAGGCGCTCACCCTTGTATCTATCTCCATATAGGTTCTCCGAGTACCTGGGCCGAGGTTCCTAGTGATGAACAACTATGTTGCCGTTAAAGCGTTCTGGGCGTGAACAGCTGGCTGTCTGCAATTGGCTGGGCGTGTTAGTGGATCGATTCCTCCTCACTCTACCTCGACTTAACCAACATATCAATCATGATTATGATGTTGACTTGCACCGACTGATCAACATGTCTGACAAACAGACCGCTAGGTCACCCCGAAGGTCGGCGTACTAACTGAGTCAATAATGGCGCTGGCACTCGGTTGACCATTTCTGCTTATTTTACCTTGACACTGGCAGAAAAACCTCAAGTTGGAACAAACCATGCAACTTGGGAAGCTGAGCCCAACTTTTATGCAGCACATGATCAGATGTCCAGCCATCCTTCGCGTAGATCGAGGAAATGCATGTTCAAAGGAAAGTGCGATAGGCTACAACCAGTATCGCCAGTATGAGTAAACCCACATCGAGCAACCCAACCTCAAGTTCAATACTCCCCATCAATAGGCAATCCAGCAGCCTGAATACGCCCCATAATCTCACGTACCTCTGTCTCGGCAAAAACTGCAGCCTCCTTAGCGACAGCAAGTTTTTTTTCGAGTTCCTCGGTCGTCATAACGCGCGTTTCGCCATCCTCAGCGTTTACCATACCTAACATGTCGAACTTTTGCAGCGTCCCACCTGTACGTGGTGCAAAGCCGTGCGGGTCCCAGCCCGAGTCGTTGAAGGCTAGCACAGCACGAACGGCAGCCGTATTGATATCGCGATGGAGCTCCTCGAGTTTGGAGAGCTGCACCTCCATCCAACGCGCACGGCGCTCGAGCGCGAGCGTGAGGGCGGCGACTTCGTCCTTGCCTGCGCCGGTGTGTGGTCTATCCTCGCTGCCGTCATCAAACAGGTCATCACCTTTGAGCATGTCACGTAACACGCCGTCAAAAGACGAGCTGTCGTCCCATGTCGTACGAGGTAGCAGTCGTAGCAGGTCAGATATGGTCTGTGTCAGAGTCTCGAGGAGTTGCTGGAATGACGAAACCGCGTTGTCGACTGAGCCAGAAGGGATGTTCTTCGCAAATGAGCCGCCTCCAACAGAAAGTGCAGAAAGCGCATGTGCTAATGGACCATACTCGAGCGTCATCTTGGATGTTGGATTGAGCTTCTGCGCGTCGAAGAAGGGGTGATGAGCAAGGTCCATCATCGGGTACTGACGCTCGATCTGTGCTAAAAGTTCGCCGACCGACGTTGGGTCGCTTGTCGTCCTTTCCACAGATTGTCCACGGGAACTCGCTGAATTGGCATCCAGGACACTGCTGCTGGGTCTTTCGAGGGGAAGCTGTGGTGGTTCGGAAGTGGCGGCAGGTGTCAAGACAGATGGGGTCTCTGCCGGTAGTTCATCCTCTTTAGGGATCCTGATGGGCTTCGTAACCGGACGGTTCTTTTTCGGCAATTTCGACAGGAGGGGAACTTGACTAGATGGTGATAAAGCCGTGGATGGGGGCACAGGAGCAGGGGTTGTCGTCACCTTCGAAGCCGCCGAAGACTTGGCATTTGACTTTCGTTTGGACGCGGACGATGCTGCCACTTCCCCTTTGTGGACCTTGGAGGATGCGGTCGCCATCTTCCGAGCCTCGGCCTTTGCTGCCGCCTCTTCCAATTCCCTTGCCTTCTCACGTTCCCGTTGCTCCTTTGCAACCCTTTCCTTTTCCAACCTTTCCTCTCTCTCTTTCTCGAGTCTCTCCTTCTTCTCTTTCCGCTCTTGCTCCTGCCTTTCCTTCTCGATTCTTTTCTCTGCCCTCTCGCGCTCCTTTTCTGCACGTCGCTTGGCACGTTCTGCCGCACGCTCAGCGGCTGCTGCTTTCTTTTCCGCGCGTTGTGCCGCCTTCTCGTCCGGCTGGGTGCCGATGGCGTCCTCGCGGGTTTCAACGGGGTGCTCGGACGAAGCGCTGGGAGGCTGTGGGAGCTGCGCCGTCAGCGCGGGGAAATCGGAGGACGAGAGCAGCGGCGGGGGTGAGCGCGCGGGTGGCACTACATGTAGGGATATAGAGGTTTTAGGGATGAGGAAAGAAGCAGAAGCGAGTGCATGTCAGCGTCCTGCCACTAAAAAAAGATACCAGAACGAGTGGCGAAGGCCAGAGGGCTTCCAATTGATGTGCGGAAGGGGGGGGGGCATAAGAAGTAAAGGAGAAAGGAACATGAATTAATCATAGGAGTTACCCAAGATACCGCCCCAAGGCACGGCACTCAGGACTACGCACACAGGCTGCCCCTGCTCCTCCAAGAGACAAGACAAAAGAATACTCACCGTCATTTACCACGCTGTTTTGCAAGCCAGGGGGATACGTGAGGCCAGGTGGTGGGCCGTATGCATGCGGTGAATGGCCAAACGCTTCTTGGTGTGGCCCGAGTGGCACACCCAAGCTTGCAGACATAATCGCCGGGTCACTAAACTGAGGTTGCTCCTGCTGAGCAAAGCGGTACTGCTGTTGCTGTTGCTCTTGGTCTGTGACAAGAAACGAAGACAAATCATGTTACATAGGGTGACAGAGTACACAGAGTCGGGGAAAGCAATCCAATAGTCAACAGCTGCTACGATATCACACGAAAAGTGGCCTCCTACCAACTAGCGCAGCACTCCTCGCTGCATTCGCGCGTTGTTGCCGCTCCCGGCTGTCCTGAATGAACTCACGAAGGGCAGCCTCGCTGACGCCTACACTCTGATCGAACGGCTGAAACCGATTCATCGACGGCGGGTGTTGATAAGCCTGGGCCTGTACCTGGGCTTGGGCTTGAGGTACCAAGGGCGAGCTGGCTGTAGACACATTGTGTGAGTGGAGAGGATGGGTATGGTGCTGATAAGCTGGCCAAGGCGATGAAGAGCCAAGGTCGCCTGAGCCCGGGCCGAAAAGGTGTTGCTGTCCGTGATCAATACTTTCAACTGGGCTCAACGGCGTCGATGAGATCAGTGGACTGGAGGTTGAGCTAAGATTACCATTTTGCCGTGCATTCCTCGCAAAGCCGAACCGTGACATTTTCCGCGAAGAGTCATCACCAAGAGCAGGTCGTCTCGCAGTTGCCACAACGTCTGATTCGTTACTCTCTGCAAACGGGTTGAATGATCCGGTGTAAGAAAGCGTGGGAGAAGCCTGGCTAGGAATGGGTGAAGTATGAGGATCATAGATCGGACGCTGTGAATGTGAAGTGTTAAGTCCTGGAGGGTGGGATGGTGTTCGGAGCGCAGGAAATGCATCCATAAATGAACCGTGAAATGGAGAAGTAGTCTCTGGGAATTCTGGTGTATCGTCTTCAAGTTCCGTCTCTGCAAGCGTTGGATCAAGATTGAAACTGAAACCACCAAACTTGCCATCTACTTCTGCAAGGTTCTGTAATGTTCGATCAAAGTCAGGGAAGGGACTCGTGGCAACAGAAGGGAAAGACGATTCCCGGCGTGCTTTGACGTCATTCAAGAGGGCCTGGACCTGACTTGACATTTGATAGGAAGGAACACCTGGTGGGCCGCGGTTACCAGGAGGAGGAAGCCCGGGAGGAGCAGAGAGACCTAGAGGAATGGCAGGTAATCCTGGAGGAATTGCCGGGGTGGAAGGCGCTGGGGACAGCGACTGTGCGTCTTGCGACCCAGAGCCGGCGTCGGATTCAACGGTGACAGAAGAAGTCGGGGACCTTGGAGGAATAGGAATAGATGACGATGCGTGTTTCTGCCTTGAGGCCTTACTGTTTGCTGGAGTAGATGGACGGGAGGTAGATGAAGTTGAGGAAGCCTTCGCAGAGGGGCCCTTCACATCCTTGGCTTTCCAGGATATTGGTAACGCCTCCGAAGTTTCGGGGGTCGCAGGCGTAACAGGACGAGGACGAGCACCTTTCTCCCCTCTTCGAGTAGACCGAACGGTCGAGGCTGCCACCGATGACGGTGCAGTGTTGTGATGAGTCAAAGAAGTTGTACCCTGGAGCCGATCATGGGACGGTTTCGCCCACGAGGCAGAACGGGGAAGCCGGGCTACGCAAAGCTAGATGAGAAATTACTCCCATTGAAGAGAGGCAATGGGCACACCTGAGGGATCGTCCCCCCTTTTCCCCAAGACGACATTCTTTCTCGGGACCTCGGTGTCCTTGATAGTATGTTGCCTGTCAATACAGCTGTCAGCTAGTAACCAAGAAAGACATGGCCAAAACAAGTACAAGGTGGTGAGGTCTTCCTTTGTGAAGCAATCCTTCTCGTCCCCCCACTCGTGTAGGTTCATACAATTGTGATCCGGGCAATTGACGCCACGCAGGAAAGACATGCAGTACTTGGTCGTACCATAGCTTGCCCGCATAACCTCATTACCACCACCGGGTGATGCAGAACCATCAACGGCAGCAATACAGCGTGCAGCGTCCTCTCGGCGGTGATATGTGATGTACAACCCTACAACTGGTACCTGTGTGCCCGGTGGAGTGCGCTTTACCAATATAATCTTGGAAATGCGGCCGTATTGGCCGAAATAATCGTTTGAGCGTAAGGTGGAAATTAACTATAGAGTCAAGGTTGCGATGAGATTAATATCAGTGATACGGATGCTACATACTTCTTCCTTAGCAAAACGAGGGCCGATACCTACAACGTATACCACGTTGCGTTGTACAACCCGAACATTTGCCAGGTGACGGCGACCAAGTGCATCGAGATCCTTCCGTTCACGTTCCCGCTGCTTCTTCTGCTGGGCCAAACGTCGCTGGCTACAAGTGTGGGGATAGTAGCTAAGTCCGGAATTGATCAATTAAGTAAAAGGAAACCACACACTCTTCTTTGTTGATAGGCTTGAATTGACCAACTTCGTCGGAGTAATCCCTCCTACATGCGGGGCACTTATTGTTGAGGTTTCTCCGGATGTGATTCCAACAAAATCGACAAATCTGTTTACATGAAAACAAGATCCATATGACTGGAGACAATGTGAAAGGCAAAGGAAGGTGGGTACCTGGTACTCGCACTGGCATGGTTTGAAGTTCAAATCGGAGATATCCATTTCCTCGAGGCAAAGGGGACACTCTTTCGCTTCCTGCAAAGACCACAAAAGAAGTAACGAGAGAATAGGATTTTTTATGAATGGGAGGTGATTTAGCACATTTTTTTTGTTGAAAGGAGACAAAGAGATCGAACCTCTTCATCACTCCAATACGCGTCCTGGACACCGGTAAGGACGGAAGACTTTGCATGAAGTGAAGTACCCGAGTTCTGTAGAGAAGTGGGAAGAGAAGAACGAAGTTTAGCAGAGGACATTGTTGAAGGGGGAAGTATTCGGCGTCAATTGAAGAGATCAAGTGGGAGTGTATTGCAGAGATTGCAAAGAGGCGCAAAAACGACGCGACAATGAGGTGCAGTGCCCGCTTTCCCACGCTCGGATCCCCCTGTCGAGAACAACTCCTGCTCACTGATGGCCGATTCTGAACTCGCTGCCATTCGTGCTGCACGTATAAATCAGCTACAGAAGTCTGGATCAGACAATAATGCCCAAACTGCAGGCGGGGGCAGCAGCAGCGAGGAGGCCGAAAGGAGGCGGGCAGAGGAACAAATGAGACGTGATCTCCTCGCCTCAGCCCTTGAACCTGCTGCTCGTGAACGTCGTATGTACTTGTTTCGTGTGTTCTCAGTCTTTAGGGTGAGCTTATCAAGTTCTACAGTGTCTCGTATCGCACTTGTATCCCCCTCGCGATCAAATCAGATCGAATCTATCCTCCTACGGATGGCACAAAAGGGGCAGCTCGGAGGACGAGTCAGTGAGCAACAACTCATCGACCTGCTCGAACAGGTGCGTATTATACTGTAATCCCTTTACTTTACTATAGTTATTCACACATCACACACTCTCGTGCAGGCGGACGAAGCACAGAAGAAGGCTTCAGGCCAAGGTACTATCGTGGTACGTAATAGTGTCCGGTAAGCGACTACTGATTTGACTTTCCATCCTTCAGTTCCAACGGCGGGTGGACTTGGATGATGACGATTTTGATATCTGAGAGTGTTTTGCTTCCTGCCATGTATGACATAGTCCCCCTCAATCAAAATCTACTTTTGTTTATGTGCCCTCCCCCATCTCTTCTTCGCTGCCTTAACATCTCTCTCAAATCGACCTTTCTTCCTCTGCCTCTGACCCTCCATTATATCTCCATTATCCTCCCCCGCCCTGACTCTAGATCGTGCTAGGGCACCTTCATTACGCCCTTTCATCCTCAGTTCGTCGTACCCATCGCCGGCAGCAGCCCCACCCTTGCGATCCTCCCTGAGAATATCCGCAAACTCATCCTCCAGTCCGCCGCCCC
>QFDX01006207.1:11763-21998 GCA_003315875.1 Lactifluus piperatus | reverse complement strand
GGGGGGGGTTTTTAGGATCACCTATGCGGTACCAAGCGGGGAGCATTTCTTTGAGGTGTGGGCCAAACAAAAATCTTGCGTAGTGCTTCGGGACACCGTGAACCACGGACCCAACGGACGGAAGCGGCGGCTGTTGAATCATTTATGGAATGTCGTACTAGTAGATCCTTTTCTACTTCACTCCGCCATGTCTCGCATTGGACGAAGACAGCTCATCTACCTTTTTTTACCTTGTACTTGTGCGGTAAGGTTTCCTCACTAAGCACATCAGTCCGTTCATCATAGACTCGGACTGAGGTACATCTCATCACCAAGTGCATGACTACGGTTGGTTGTCAAAGTTCCAAACCTCAGTCACCCGGCTCTTTCCAAGGCGTTGCTTGAGTTGGGGATCAGGTGTCAGACACAAATAAGTGTTGCAATGTCGCGGGGTGGTGCCGCAGACGGTGGTGGATTTCAACGAGAACTGCCATGTACTGGATAAGCAGGATGGTCACAATGTCATACGTATGTCGGAAAATCCAAAATGACCTCCTGAGGGTCCATATACGTCCATACTTTATATGGACGTTATAATGTAATGATAAGCCCCTTATAAACACCGTGTGAACAGTTAAATAATTAAATAATAAATAAATTTTAGTGTTGTCACGGCTCGGCTCAGAAGCGCTTCCAAGCCGAGCCGAACCGATTCAAGCCGAGCCGCAGCTAACAGCTCAGGGCTTGAATCGGCTCGGCTTGGCAAATGAGCCGCTTGGGAGACGCTCAAGCGGTTTCGAGCCGATTCATTTACCAATTTGGACATGCCTACTATATATGGTATATGGTATTTCAGCACTTGCTGGGAATTTGCGGTGGGCACTGGGCAGACAATAAACTTGTCACTCCGAAAAAATTGGCATACGTATGCCTGCCATAGTGTGTATACATCATTTACCCAAAGTTACCACCATTTTCCTATAAATTTCTGATGGAAAATTAAGACTGTCTCGTCTCCGTAATCACACTGGCAAATACTAGCTGTTGTCTAGTAGCCTACGCATGGAACCATATACAGCCCCACCCAATGCATACAGCAATAGTCGAAACCATCAGCTCGTCTCAAATTTCTTTCCTTGGAAGCTAGTAACAAGAATTGCACACAAAGTCTTCCTTGTCCCCGTCAAATACCCAAACGACTCATTATTACACGTGGCGCTTGCTACGCTCGGGGGACAAGATAGCAGGCATGCACAGACATGCAATTTTACCTGTCGTGGGTGAGGCTAATCTTGACACATTCGTACGGGTTGATGCACAGCGGGCTGCATAGGATACAGGAGCTGGGAGGGCGGATTCATGCGGTGGTGGGCGTCCGCGATCTGGCCCATGTATCCGCCACCGCCAGCAGACTGTGCGGAGGTACCAGCGAGACTGGTAAGGAGTGTTTGGAGGAGATCTTCGGCGGAAGCGAGCGGGTCTGCATCGCAGTGTGTTTGTCCTTGACGGCGTTGTACTCAGCAGTGACGGCATCCACCTGCGTCTTTTTCTCCGCCAGTGCAGCTTCAAGCTGATGCCAGGGAGAGATGGGGATATGAAGCCTAGAGGTGAGCGTCCGAGTCACTCTTTACTCCTTTTGAAAAGGAGTAAAGAGTGACTCGGACGCTCACCTCACTCAACTCACGCGCAGACGCATCCCGTGTGGTTCCTTCGTCATTGATAGTGCCCTCTTTGATCTCCGCCCAGGTATGCAGCTTGATGTCCACTTTTTCGAGCTCTTTGGCTTCCTCCTCCATACGTGTGACTTTCCCACCCTTCTTGAGCTTGCGATCACGCTGCGTCTGCACCTCCATGCGGTTCTTCTCTGCGACATCAGCGTCGCGTGTTCCCTCTCGCGACGGGCCTGCACAGCATCCCACTCGCTCGGCGATCTGGGCATCCTTGCGTGAGGCCTTGGCACGATGGTCCGTCCACTCGTGTGCACGGAGGACGCGGGCGAGACGTTCGAGCTCAGCACTAGCTTTTTGATATTGAATAAAGGCACGACATTCAGTAGGAGAGGGTATAATAAGGCATAGAAGAGGCAAGAAACTCTCTCTATCTTGCCCAGACGAGCCTCCGCCTATGGTATCCGATTCACCTTGGCTCAGAGGACGTCGAAGAGCTCGCACCAGAGGGTGTCCCGCGGTAATGCTGACACAGGCTTGAGCCAGAGGAGTAGTTCTGGTGAAGGTGCACAGCGAAGATAGAACGCTGGGACTGGCGCGACAACCAGGGCCCTGGAGTCGTCCAATGACATAGAGTCAATGGATGTGAGCTCAACCGAGTCTTCTTCCGCGAGCTCCTCCGCGGGCTCAGCGAGACGTGCCTCGGACCGCTCCCATGTCGGCGTACTATATAGCTCCTGCTTCACCCGTACAAGCGTTTTCAAGTCGCCGTGTTCAAGTTTCTCCTCCGCAAGCGCTGGAGACGGACGGTATCGCCGCACTTGGTCGATGTGCCTCAGCAGCATCGTGTAGCGACTGAAATTGATCAGCCCGCTCTCGTTGATGGGGACTACCGTTTGGGTCTGGTGAAAGTAGGTCGCGTGCGTGAACCGCTGGAGCAGCGGATGGATGAGGAAAGCCGAAGGAGCAAAGTGCGACGCGTGACGTCACTGATGTGTAACCTTGTGCACGGGCACGGAGGATCGTTTGCTGACCATGTCAACACAACGAAACGGCGGTAGGCGTACGCCTCCTCCGTCAGCCACTTCAAAGTCGTCACCTGTCGGCAAAATCAAACCCTATCATGTCCCACACAAGCGGATTGAAAGTTCAAGCTTTTTCTATGCCCAAGATTCAACGGAACTCTGTTAACAAAGACATCTTCCTCAAGTCTTTGGAACTCCAAGCCCCTAATAACCAGTCAGCTACCAACCTCTTCGATCAAGAACTTTCCGATACAAATTTTATTGCTCTGGCCAATAATATAGCTGAATCCGTGAAACAACGTGCGCGCCACCATTTTCTTTTTTTTTTTTTTTAGCTTTTCTTCACGACATGATTTTCTACGTTAGAATATAATTTAGAAGACCTCTTGGTGTTCAAGGACACCGAAAAGAAGGTACCCAAGGGGGACATTACAGGCACAATGTGCAGACCCGACATCATTGCTGCCTTCGAGTCCAACTGGCAAGGCAATGATATTCCCTGGCCATTTATTCGACTTGTGGGGGAGCATGTATCTAAGGGGGAAACCCGTGATTCCCAGAAGGAACACGCAGAGTCTTACCTACATTACCTTCTGCTGGCTAGGCCTGACCTCTACGTCGCCCAAGGCGTGTTCACTTCCAAGTCAGGGATCATGTTCCTTTTGGGGATTGGTGGCGTTGGTATACAGGAATTACTCGTCGAGTGGACAGACAAAGAAACCCTTTCCCAGTTATTATATGCGTTCATATATCGCCTCTACGAACCTGCTGGTCTTGCAGACAAATCATATATCAAGACTGATTTCGATACCAAAACCGAAATAACAACGTACACCATACGCGTGGAAGGGGTCACAGATTGTCCCGGTTTTAGTCCCATATATGCCAGTAATCCGTTTGAAACCCGTACTCATGTGTTCTCCAATCCAAGCTCCAAAAATGGTGTCGTCGTGATCAAGGATCAACTTTGCCGAGTCGGAAGACGGTTTGACGAACTGACAATTCTTGAGACAGTTCATCAAAAGGGGAAGGGGACTGTTCCTGGCGTGGTAGAGGCCTTCTGTGGTGAAGACGTTACGACTCCTCAGTCTGTAACAGACGGGAAAAGGTGCAAGCGCCGCTTGTGTCTTTCGGAGTCGGGGTTAGATTTCAGCAATATCCCTACACCTCGGAAAATGTTAGAGGTGTTATATGACCTTCTAGAAGGTATTTGAATCTTTGTTGCGATACAATCTGCTCACATGTTATCAAGTATTGCGGTATTTGTATTCCGAACGCGGTGTCCTCCATCGCGACATTAGTGTGGGAAACGTGTTGTTTGTCGAGGACTCGTCGAGTCGCACGCAGCTAAACCCCCACTCTTCTGAACTCTGCTTTGCGAAGTCTCTCCTTGAGGGGTATGTATTCAGACGCTGACATTGTATAGTTGCTAACAAAGGTTGGACTTAGGGCGAAACCTCAGGAAACGTCTTTACTTCTTGTCGACTTCAATGTTGCGGAAGATTTGAGATCCAAACCGTATGGCGAGCGGGTTACGCGAACTGTGAGTCGCGTTGCTATCCTTATCCGTAAGCAGGCCTCACCCATTTTTACCAGGGAACAGCTATCTTCATCGCTCGAGCTGTTCAACAGGGAAACCCAGTGATACCCTGTGTTACTTACGCTCCTGCTCCTGCGGTGCCTGCAAGTCCCCCATGCTATACTTTAGCCCACTCGGACCGAATCAACAAATTCCCACAACACGAAGAAGTCGTGATTCATACACGAGAACTGAATAACAATCAATCGGACTGGAGGCATGGACTTGAACACGATGCAGAGTCCGTATTTTGGCTGCTTGTCTACTGGGCTGTAGTCGCGCAACCTGAGAACTACAAGAAAGAAGTCATTAATATGACAGTCTGGTCACCTTTGTTAGGAGACTCTCAGAACCGAGGTCTTCTAATCCAGGGTTTGAGCGGGAAGGTTTTTGAAAAGCACATCACCCATTCTGTCTACCAGCCCTTGGGGGCTTTGATCTGCGAGCTTGCCTCTTTTCTTGTTGTCGACAGATGTTGGCTTCCAACAATGGACGTTCGAAACGACCCAGAATACCTTAACGAAGCCTTCCAGCGCTCAATCCTCAAATTCATTATTGACAATCGTGATAATAAAGGGTTCATGGACTGTGAAATTGATACGAGCATATCGCGTTCAGTGGAACACATGGCGCATTCTCAAACGCGGTCGCGGTCAACTACTAAGAACTTGGTAAAGCATGTAGCGGAAAGCAGTGATTCGAAGCGACGTCGTCTTGACAGTACGGTAGGTTGTGGATGTGGCTCTTTGAACTCCTGTTCGTTCTTATTGTACTCACAGGATTCGAGCACTCGAACATGAAGCAGGATGAAGAAGGGTCGTGGATCGATGATGTCAATGATGATTGTCCTTAACAGGTGGCACAATCAGTGCTTCCCTCGTCTTTTTTTGCCTTGAAAAGTGATGTATTAGATAGGCGAAGATATGTACCTGGCAGCCCTACCTAATGCGCGGGAGGGGGGGGGGGGTTGTGGCCCTGGGGCTGAACATGACATCGTACATATCTATCAGACGGATAACCCAAGCATCCCCGATACGATATTACCACAATGTACAAAAATCTTGCGTAGCCCTTCGTGCTTCGGGACACCGTGAACAACGGACGGAGCGGCAGCTGTTGAATCATTTATGGAATATCGTAGATCCTTTTCTACTCCACTTCTGCCATGTCTCGCATTGGACGAAGACAGCTCATCTACTTTTTTTTACCTTGAGGTACTTGTGCGGTAAGGTTTCCTCATTAAGCACCTCAGTCTGTTCATCATATTGCATAGACTCAGACTGAGGTACGTATTTACTCATCCCATTGTGTTCGTTACACCTCACTTACTGTCTTTGTATTGTAACTTCTGCGGCAGCCCCTACCTCTTCACCAAGTGCATGACTATGATTGGTTGTCAAAGTTCCAAACCTCACTCACCCGGGTGTTTCCAAAGCGTTTCTTGAGGTGGGGATCAGGTGCCAGACACAAATACGTGTTGCAATGTGAGCGGCAAATGTCATGGTCGCGGGGTGGTGCCGCAGACGGTGGGTGGATTTCAACGAGAACCACCATGTACTGGATAAGCAGGATGGTCACAATGTCATACGTACAAGTCGAGCCTATGGTCATATTTCTGGACAATGAAGATCGCAGATATCTGAGCCAAGTCCTTATGAAGGAGCAGTAATCACGCAGAACACGCAAACACGGCTCAGCAACACTTCAGCCGGTACTAAAACCTGAGTGATCTTGATAAGAACAATGCTCTACAACACGATTTTGGTTACCAAGTCATATGGGGTGATGATTGCCCGGATAGGTTTTCACCCCACTAAGATTGTATAGTCCTGAGCTCCGCATGAGTCGATTTAGCTAGGATTCCGGTTGCAAAGTAGCCTAATAGGCTTCGCGAGAACGACGAGGGACTGCGCCTGAAATGGCTCATACACATACTCTCAGAGAGGCAAGGGAAGATCAGTTTACTACTTTACGTGGCATAATTACACGCCCTTGATTGCTTGAGATGCCACGATCAGAGATTCCACATTAACTAGGCAAATTATCCTTCAACAGCTTTACTGCTTCTTCCGCAGCACCCCAAGACTGTTGATAGCCAGCAGGACTGATGGAGATCAACCCAAGAAGAAAGCAATCTAAAGCGTGTTCGCTCACCCGAATCCGTATGCATGGACAACTAAAGTTGTCTTTGTGCCTGTTGAAGTTTCTGATACGCAAGGGACCAAGGGATCCTTGCTCGGCATGTCGAAAATTTGTGCCTCAGCTCGCGGTCCCATCAGTATCAAAATTCTTGTCCGCACTTGTACAAGCACAAACAAGCCAAAAAAAACTCCGAAAGTCACAAGACCCAACCAGCTAGGTCCCTTTTTCGACGACAAGTTTACAATGAATTCACACTCAACAAGCCACTACAAGTCGGCAAGATGACAAGTTTATTTTATGAAAATTAGGAATAGCATATAAATGACGGCAATATATGATGAAATTACGCATTACAATCACATTAAAAAGGAGTAAAATAGCGGACACGAAATCACATCGCTGTCGTCGTGTGGTGGTGGTGATGGTCACTGACAATTGTCGCATGGTGGTGGTGGTGGTCGCCGTTGTCACGTGGTGGGGGTTGTCGCCATCGTTGCGAGGTGAGTTGTCGCCATCACTGTGTGGTGGGGGTCGTCGTCGTTGTCATCGCGTGGTGGTAGCCCCTGTGCAAAAACCACGTACCCTTCTCATTAGCACCAGAAGCAGGAGATTAGGGCGGATCTAGGTCACCTTCAAAAGCAAGTCTTGTGGTGATGATTGTCAGCATTGTCATCGCGTGGTGGACCTGGTGGTGGTAGCCCCTGTGCAAACACCACACCGAGAAAGATCAACCCACAGTGACTTAACGAGAGGCTGTGATGGCCAATGAAGATAACCGAGAACGCCTCAAACACTGAGTTTTTTTTTGGTGAATTGAATGCAAGGAAAGCACGGGAAATTAGACCTACATGTGTAAAGCACAGCGTAGACCACTGACGTGTAGAGCGTAACCAGAACCAGGATTGGCTCCTGCATAAGCATCTTGAAAGGTCAATGAAGTGTATGACCACGTACCCTTCTCATCAGCACCAGAAGCAAGTGATTAGGATGGATCTACGTCACCTTCAGAAGCAAGTCTCGTGGTGATGGTCGCCGTCATCGCGTGGTGGGGGTCTGACGGGGATCGTGAAGGGTAAAAAGGTAGGGGAAACCATCTGCGAAGACAAGAATCATACCATGAATGAATAACTCAACTGAGACTGAGCGACTGACTGTGCTTCTCCTCTTCTCACGAACTCAATTTCAGTTCAGGTCAGTAAGCGAGCGAGCGGTGGTGACGATGGACGGTTGGATCATAGTACAGTAATCCCAATTACGAAAGCCGAAGGAGCAAAGTGCGACGCGTGACGTCACTGACGTGTAACTTGTTTGTTTGCACTAGCACGGAGGATCGTCTGCTTTGCTGACCATGTCGACACAACCAAACGACGGTAGGCGTACGCCTTCTCCGTCAGCAATTTCAAAGTCGTCACCTGTCGGCAAAATCAAACCCTATCATGTCCCATACAAGCGGATCGAAGTTCAAACTTTTTTCTATGCCCAAGATTCAACGGAACTCTGTTAACAAAGATATCTTCCTCAAGTCTTTGGAACTCCAAGCCCCTAATAACCAGTCAGCTACCAACCTCTTCGATCAAGAACTTTCCGATGAAAATTTTATTGCTCTGGCCAATAATATAGCTGAATCCGTGAAACAACGTACGCGCCACCGTTTTCTTTTTTTGGGGGGGTTTTCTTCACGACATGATTTTGTACTTTAGAATATCATTTAGAAGACCTCTTGGTGTTCAAGGACACCGAAAAGAAGGTACCCAAGGGGCACATTACAGGTACAATGTGCAGACCCGACATCATTGCTGCCTTCGAGTCCAACTGGCAAGGCAATGACATTCCCTGGCCATTTATTCGACTCGTGGGGGAGCATGCATCTAAGGGGGAAACCCGTAATTCACAGAAGGAACACGCAGAGTCTTACCTACATTACCTTCTGCTGGCTAGGCCTGACCTCTACGTCGCCCAAGGCGTGTTCACTTCCAAGTCAGGGATCATGTTCCTTTTGGGGATTGGTGGCGTTGGTATACAGGAATTATCCGTCGAGTGGAAAGACAAAGAAACCCTTTCCCAGTTATTATATGCGTTCATATATCGCCTCTACGAACCTGCTGGTCTTGCAGACAAATCATATATCAAGACCGATTTCGATACCAAAACCGAAATAACAACGTACACCATACGCGTGGAAGGGGTCACAGATTGTCCCGGTTTTAGTCCCATATATGCCAGTAATCCGTTTGACACCCGTACTCATGTGTTCTCCAGTCAAAACTCTACAAATGGTGTCGTCGTGATCAAGGATCAACTTTGCCGAGTTGGAAGATGGTTTGACGAACTGACAATTCTTGAGACAGTTCATCAAAAGGGGAAGGGGACGGTTCCTGGCGTGGTAGAGGCCTTCTGTGGTGAAGACGTTATGATTCCTCAGTCTGTAAAAGAAGGAAAAAGGTGCAAGCGCCGCTTGTGTCTTTCGGAGTCGGGGTTAGATTTCACCAGTATCCCTACACCTCGGAAAATGTTAGAGGTGTTATATGACCTTCTAGAAGGTATTTGAATCTTTGTTGCAATACAATCCGCTCACATGTTATCAAGTATTGCGGTATTTGTATTCCGAACGCGGTGTCCTCCATCGCGACATTAGTGTGGGCAACGTATTGTTTGTCGAGGACTCGTCGAGTCGCACGCTAAACCCCCACTCTTCTGAACTCTGCTTTGCGAAGTCTCTCCTTGAGGGGTATGTATTCAGACGCTGACATTGTATAGTTGCTAACATTGGTTGGACTTAGGGCGAACACGAAACGCCAGGAAACGTCTTTACTTCTTGTCGACTTCAATGTTGCGGAAGACTTGAGATCCAAACCGTATGGCAAGCGGGTTGAGCGAACGGTGAGTCGCGTGCCTATCCTTATCCGTAAGCTAGCCTCACTCCCATTTTTACCAGGGAACGGCTATCTTCATCGCTCGAGCTGTTGAACAGGGAAAGCCAGTGGAACCCTTATTCAATCCCTACGTTCCTGCGGTACCTGGAAGTCCCGAATGCTATACTTTAGCCCACACAGACCGAATCGACAAATTCCCGCAATGCAAAGAAATCGATATTAAGTCACGACAACTGATTAACAATCAATCAGGCTGGAGGCACGGACTTGAACACGATGCGGAGTCCGTTTTCTGGCTCCTTGTTTACTGGGTCGTAGTCGCGCAACCTAAGAGTGGCTCGCAAGAAGACATCCCATCGGCAATCTGGTCACAATTGAAAGGAGTCTCCGATGACTGAGAAGTTTTCCTCCTCCTGTTGAGCGGCAGGAAATTTCAAAACCGCCTCGCCCATTCTGTCTACAGGCCCTTGGAGGTTTTGATCTCCGACCTTGCCTCTTTTCTTCTTGTCGACAGATGTTGGCTTCCAGCAGAGGATGTTCGAAACGACCCAGAATACCTCAACGAAGCCTTCCAGCGCTCAATCCTCCAATTCATCATTGACAATCGTGATAAAGGGTTCATGAATTGTGTAGTTGATCGGACCAAGTCGCGTGTACCGGAACCCATGGCGCAATCTCAAACGCGGACACCTAATATGAATTTTGTAGTGGAAAGCAATGACTCGAAGCGACGTCGTCTTGATAGTACGGTAGGTTGTGATTGTGGGTTTCTGAACTCCTGTCCGTTCTTATTGTACTCACAGGATTCGAGCACTCGAACATGAAGCTGGATGTAGAAGGGTCGTGAATCGATGATGTCAATGATGATTGTCCTTCACAGGTGGTACAATCAGTGCTTCCCTTGTCTTTTTTCCCCTTATGTATTAGATAGGCGAAGATATGTACCTGGCAGCCCTATCTAATGCGGGGG
>QFDX01006207.1:0-11742 GCA_003315875.1 Lactifluus piperatus | reverse complement strand
GGGGTTGTGCCCTGGGGCTGAACATGACATCGTACATATATGCATATCGATCAGACGGATAACCCAAGCATCCCCGATACGATATTACGAAGGTAGTTGTGCACAATGTACAAAAATCTTGCGTACTGTAGTAGTGCTTCGGGACACCGTGAACAACGGACGGAGCAGCGGCTGTTGAGTCATTTATGGAATGTCATACTAGTAGATCCTTTTCTACTTCACTCCCGCCATGTCTCGCATTGGACGAACGAAGGCAGCTCATCTACCATTTTTTACTTTGTACTTGTGCGGTAAAGTTTCTTCACTAAGCACCTCAGTCTGTTCATCATAGACCCGGACTGAGGTACGTCTCATCACCAAGTGCATGACTACGATTGGTTGTCAAAGTTCCAAACCTCAATCACCCGGGTGTTCACAAGGCGTTTCTTGAGGTGGGGATCAGGTGCCAGACAGAAATACGTGTTGCAATGTGTGAGCGGCAAATGTCATGGTCGCGGGGTGGTGCCGCAGACGGTGGGTGGATTTCAACGAGAACCACCATGTACTGGATAAGCAGGATGGTCACGATGTCATACGTACAAGTCGAGCCTATGGTCATATTTCTGGACAATGAAGATCGTAGAGATCTGAGCCAAGTCCCTATGAAGGAGCAATAATCGCGCAGAACACGCAAACGCGGCTCAGCAACACTTCAGCCGGAACCTGAGTGAGCTTGATAAGGGCAATGCTCTACAACACGATTTTGGTTACCAAGTTATATGGGGTGATGATTGCCCGGATAGGTTTTCAGCCACTAAGATCGTGTAGTCCTGAGCTCCGCGTGAGTCGATTTAGCCAGGATTCCGGTTGCAAAATAGCCTGATAGGCTTCGCGAGAACGACGGGGAAGTGCGCCTGAAATGGCTCATACACATACTCTCAGAGAGGCAAGGGAAGATCAGTTTACTACTTTACGTGGCATAATTACACGCCCTTGATTGCTTGAGATGCCACGATCAGAGATTCCACATTAACTAGGCAAATTATCCTTCAACAGCTTTACTGCCTCTTCCGCAGCACCCCAAGACTGTTGATAGCCAGCAGGACTAACGGAGATCAACCCAAGAAGAAAGCAATCTAAAGCGTGTTCGCTCACCCGAATCCGTATGCATGGACAACTAAAGTTGTCTTTGTGCCTGTTGAAGTTTCTGACACGCAAGGGACCAAGGGATCCTTGCTTGGCACGTCGTAAAATTGTGCCTCAACTCGGGGTCCACCTTCACGCGCAGGCCTTAGTCCTACATTGTGGCTATAGATCCGCGTAGTGGGCTCTGCCAACGCAGGAACTAGCTCCTTTGCCCGAGCCAGGATACCGCGAGCAGTTGGCATGCTGATTGATGTGTCCCAATTGTTCGGTTGAAAAGTGCCTCCGACTAAAACTACACCAGGTGTTGAGGCTCTCGGAATCAAATATGTCGCCTCGGAAGGTTTCATTGTATCTGACATCGCTCAATACGAGCTCAAGCGATGCGGGAGTGCCAAAGCCACTTACCTTCCAAGAAAAGGGTTGCGCATTCGTTGACGTTTGGCGCATGGACAAGTACAACTTGACCCCGTATGGGATACAACTTCGTATCCTCCACACCTAGAAGGGAACGTGCACCTGGAACAAACGTGCATGGGCCAACCACCTTTCAGACCTGCTTTGAAAGCTCACCAAGGCTAGTTGCGTTGACCACTGCGCCGCCTTCTCCAGCAAATTCACATGCCTCATCCAAACTGATGACCCGGCGTCTTACAAACCTGACACCTCTGCTCTCCAATTCGGATTTCAGCCATGGGAGGTAAACCTCAGGGTTCACTGAAAACGTTTCAAACTGCACTCCGCTTCTGGCGTTGGCCGGTAGGGGAGGATCATTGGGTAGGACACGGAACTGCACAAGTCAGGGTTTGTCGTTGCACGTGATATCAGACCAACGTACATCGCGAACGATGTCTTTAATCCAAGATGCTTTCGTTTCGGCGTCTTCTTTTCCAAAATATAAGCGGAAGGGAAGTTTCTAGGGGTATCCCTCAGGAGAAAGCCGAGAGATGTGTTGTGGAGTCACACACCCTGACTAACCCGGTTGGTATCATGCTCCAAAACTTATCGCTGGAAAGTCGTATCAGAGTCAGAAGCGCCTTGCCACCCCTTCTCAACTTACAAGGTGTGCTTTTCCCATCGATTAAGGCGAGCGTCAACTTCCAGTGGTGACCAGTTAGCACCCTGGGGGATCAAGAGCTTAATACTGTCCAGGGATTCGACAAAAAAGGTGACTCACGGCCCAGGGGCTAGCATACGCCTGGCTGCTAAGATCTTCGGGCATATCTCGCGCCAGAATCGTGACTTTGAAGAGGTTAGATCCTTCGCCTTCTGTCAGGACATGTGCAATGGTAAGTCCGATGACACCTGCGCCAAGTATGACGACCTGGGTTTGCGATCTGTGAGCGGGCATGTCCAACTTATATGAGACAACGAGGCTGAGAGTTGAAACAGCTGTACGAATCGCGCAACCGATCCTGGACTAATCATAGGAGATCGAACTTGCCACCCAAATTAGTAACATACAGTAGTAGTAGCATTAAAGAAAACGGTAAATGAAGTTCCGCTTAGTCATCTACTACTGGCCCGATGTTGCGGGTTTCTGATTATTTCATTATAGAAGCTATTATGAATTTCTCAGCCCAGGAACTGATACTGTATTACATTCAACGGTATTATGAATAACTCAAATTAGGACCCGCATGTGCATTGTCTGTGCAGGCGGGTGGCAGCGTCAAGCTGTTCAACTTGCTGTTTAGTTCTTGCTCGGGTACACGTATAAAGATGTGATGTGTTGGGGATCACAGACTGGATATCTATTGAGCTCACCATTGCATTCTGTGAATCATACCAACACGAACTTCGCACCTTTCGTCACCATCTTGTTGTGCTTGTGACTCTTTCTGCAACGTCTTTAGAGTCTCTTTGGCCTCTTGCATCCAGTCTTCTTCGTCTCCGCGCAGACCACCGGGAAAGAATACCGGGACAAGTGACAACCCAACACCTGGTTCTAGGCTCTCCAACTTCTGAAGGGCCTTGAAAACCTTGCCCTCATGTATAACCCCTGTCGGCCGCTTCTGGTCAAGGTGGAACCCAAGAGCGTTCGGTGAACGCCTTGCGCCTGCTGTTATGACATTTTGGACCATTCCTATTGCACCCACAGCGAATAAATACCACGCATGGTTCTTGAGGCCACCCACTGTCAATAAATGCGCTATCCACAAGGTCGCAAGGATGCATGTGATGACGATGGTGGATGAACCGTGGACGTCCCTTCCTGCGGCTAAATCTTCTAAGCGAAGCCCTACGCCATCGCTGACAATCACGATCACATTCGTGCTTCCATTTCCGCGTGTTAATGAAATCACTTCGCGTTTCCGTTTTCCATTCGGGGAGGAAAGCGATCGTGCAGCCCATTTTTCTGCGCGGAATTGGGGTTGCGCGCCTGTCGCAAGGGCTAACATGATACCAGTCACAGTAATGAGGAGGACGGTCCAGTCGTCATACAACCCCCCAGGAATTGCGGCAATCCCGATTTGTAAAGGAATGGCTGCCAAGCCGCTATAATATACCCAGTCACGATCCGGTCTTCCCGTCTGCTTCGAGGTAGATGTATTGTATAGGGACACGGTCAGACCACTTTGGAGATGGTCATATTCGGACCGGTGGTCGCGCAATAGCCGGCCAAGGACCCACGACTGGTTCTGGCGAATGTAGCCGTTGCTGGCATTAATGATGATGGAGGGGCAGTCGACATCTGGCATGAGACGACCGGTCCCAATCGACGATAAAAGAGCATTGACAGAGTATGAGACCCAACCAAATGAGAAGGCGACAGGTGGGATGGAGAATGGACCAGAACAGGCGACCTGTGCGACAGAGCGTTGTACAATATCGCCGCCAATGAGCGTCAAAACGGATAGGATGTCACCTGGATTCTGCCATTGGGATTTGACTGCCGAGAACTGGCTTTGATGGGGGGAACGTGAAATAAGCAATTTGTCCAGAGGAAGGCGCATCTTTGCTGGTGGGTTCAGTTGGGAGGGTGTGAACCCAAACTGCCACACTCAGTGCTCACCAAGATTCCCAGGCAGACCAAACAACAGCTGCGGAAGAGACAGTCATCAATGGCACGTCTGCCAGTTTTCGAACAAGGTTACGTTGATCCGGCAGTGGCGCTTGTGGCGTTGCTCCAAATGCTGTGCGAAAGTCGCTGTTCAAAGTTGATGAGGCGGCATAACTTCGCAGAAATTGTTCCGATTGTAGCAAATCCCTAAAAGATAACTGTGTTTTGATATTTCTGGGATGGGCCAAAGTACGCAATGAAAACAAGAAAAGGGCAAGAATCCCTTATCAAAATTTCGTCAATGTGACGTACCCCAAGCATTATCGCCCTTCTAATTCCACCTCGATGTCTTGCCTTGCCTTGCAAGATAAACGCACTGTGCTTATCTGTGAGCTCCATATTTCTGTTAAAGTTGACTCTTCGCAGAGGTCGGACGTGGCCTGAATGCTTTTTTGGCAGTGCACATTAGCCGTTCGTTGTAGTCAAAACTCAATGGTAAGTGGAGCATGACTGCGTGAGTCTCCAAGCTCCCCACTCCCTGAAGGCCAGGACAAGATTGAGGGCTGAATGAGCTGCGGGCGGCAGCACTATGGTCCGAGGAGTTCAGAATAGCCGGTTGGGAGATACGTTCCGTTCAATGGTTCCACCAGTGTATCTGAGCAAATTGGAAAAATACCAAACATGCCTGATGTGTGATCTGGCATGTTTGGAATTCGTCCAAATTTCTCAGATACACCAGCAAGGTGTTGACTTAGCTGATGGAAGTTGGGCTGAAATTGATCTGCCATGGTCCCACAGCAAGCAAATGAAGGGTATGACTGACGCTGTTTCTGCAATCTTGGATTGATTTGACTGGGGAAATGCTGGAGTAGGAAGGTACACATCGACCCGACGCATGCCCATCACGTTACCTGTACCAAGCGGCCACAGAAGCTAGGTGACAATACCACAACAATGCCGTCGCATTGCGCTCACTCGGCTATACCGCAACCACGAAGACCCGGGCGGCGTACAACGTTGAATTTATACATGCTAGTGACTGCTAGTGACACGACCTACCTTACGGCCGCGCGCGGCACGCTGAGCAGGGTATCGGAGCCTACACGACGCTGGTACTCTGACCAGCAAAACTTGTATTACATGAAGCAAGCGGATATGAAACTGGGAAGTGATATCCTAGTTGTCCAGGGGCTATCGTACACCTGGCAGTGCCCTACTGGAGAGAGAAGAAAGTGAAAGTGAAAGGATGCTGGAATCTTACGTTTAGCAAACTACATTTTTTTGGATAGACAAAGGAGGACATGCCTTATAGTCGACCGTGATGCATGGCGTCATGAATCAGCAGGTCAGACGCATGTGTCGGGTCCAACCTGCTGCCCAAGTACGCTCCGGGAACAAACGTCTTGCTTTCTTCATGGCACACAACAGCTAGACCAGGTGCACCTATCGCCCAATTAAGAGATGTGGAGACCCAGAACTGGACGTCCGCGTCTGGCGGGATGGGTTGTTGAGGAAAGAATAACCCTTCGGCCATGGTGACAACAGCACCACGACCGCTGAAGCCCACTTCATAGAGGTTTTCGAGCACAAGCTTCTTCAAGTCTTCGTCGTTGTATTTCGCTACGCTCGGCAAACATAATATTGTCCTTAGCACCTCCTTCCCGTCATCTCCGATATGAGAAGCAGGCGCCTGCAACGCCATACCTTTGAGCACGAGCGTCCCACTAGCATCTATGTCTCCAGGCTGGGCGTCTCCAAAAAGAGACCAAGCTAGTATGGGCCGCAAAATTTGCCGCGCAGGCCTCCAAGTGTGCCCTTTCCGCGTGTCTCGTTCATTGCAGCAAAAAATGAAGGAGTAATCGCCCTTGTCTTCGCAGGTGGTCATGAACGCATCGGCAAGCGTTTCGATGGTTGGATTAGATGTACGCTTGGAAGGGCGTCTCGTGACGGTACCAATGATGGCGTAGAAATAGTTTGCTTCCTCTTGCCAGACCCTCATACACAAACTTGACAAGACTTGGAGGGCGGAGCGCCCGAGGCCGCCGTAATCCCCCAACATCCAATCTGCAAGCGCGTCCTCGAATGAGTCGAGAAATGGGTAGCGGGCGCGGAACTGGAAAGCGGGAACCTCCTTCCGTTTCTTGTATATTTCGAGAAAGTGTCCGAAAGAGTTGAGAAAAGATGAACCATCTACCATCATATTGTCGAGGTTCTCCCCAACAAAGAATAACCGTTTGCTGTTTGCGACCTCCTGGTACGTCCACACGCTGCGGATCCAGGGATCGTTCTCGAAAATGTCCAGCACGGAGAAATCGGGGAGGCTTCCTTCACCTGTTTTCCAATTGGCCATCGCATGGAACGCGCGAAGCGAGCTTTCGGAGAGTACCGCGATCACTTGAGCGGCCTGGCCGTAGATGAACCCCATGCTCTCGAGCGTCGCGCGCTTTATATTGCGATCGAGTGGCACGCAAAATATGTCCTGCCAGATCTTTTTGCATGGGTGATTTCGCAACACAGTGCGCAACGCCGGCAGCGTGTGGTCTGACATCATGACCGAGCTGGAAAATGGATTGGGGGCGCGTCCTGATCCCCAAACGTATGAGACGCAGGTGTACTCGGGTATCTGTGCATCCTCGGAGACGATGTCCAGCGGCTCGGTGACGGACCATTGACTGCCTTCCAGTTCGAAACTGGGTCCCGTATGGTTGATAGGAACCTCGGTGAGGAGTCGGAACTCCATCAGAATGTGGCCGGTTGCGTCTTGGAAGGTTCAGCCAACGTGTCGGGGATAGAACAACTGACCTTTCTGGAAGGAAAGTCAGGCCTAATTAGGATTTGATGGCCTTTGAAAGGGGGTGGTGGTTCTGTGAAGGTGGAGTTTGAAGGTGAAGAGAAAGACTGCAAGATCTCCCTGATTGGATCAGCAGTTTCCAAGTATTATATTGCATGCGATAGTATGTACGGCATCGCGGCGCTAGGGTATGATTGTAAGCTCCATGGTCACTTGTGAGTTTATGCAACGTCTTCACCCGTGCATGTAAGGTACAGATGACTCGATGACTAATGGATAGGTGTAGTATTACAGTACGTGACATACATACAACAGAGTGGGATTCAGGAATACTGTGGCACACAGTGCCGGAGTTCTACTACGCAACAGTAGTGAATAAAATAAGCGACCTCCAGATAGACATGCACAATACACGGGGTGGACGGAGTTGTCCTGATAACCGAAACGGGAAGAAGGCATGGGGGTATAATGATAGATAACAAAACGGGGGAATGAAAGGCATGGCAAGCGGACTGCCGCAGAGTGACTTCAGGTCAACATGCGAAGTCCGTGCCTCAATCTAAGCGCCCAGCGCAATAAAGCCATCTTGCTTTGTACACCCTTCATCGGCATCCCTTGGAGTAAATCTGGGGTCCCCCGGACGCAGACGCATGAGGAGCGGGTCCGAATCATGACTTATGGGATGGGCACGGTGGAAATGCGCCCATAGACATCATTCAACCCCACATAACGACCTTGGTGAATGCGATGCCTCCCCGTCCGTCTGAATTCGCGATAAAGAGGGCACCAAGACGCGTGGCTGTGGAAAAATACGAAAGAACACCAGTCAGCTCTATGACAAGACAAACGGTGGACAGAGAGGAGCTGTATACCATTAGGAACCCCTTCCTCCCCACAAGGCGTGGTCACGAGGCCCGCCGCGCGAAAGGCGGCACGCACCTGGCCGTATGTGCCTTTGAATAGACCTTGATGGCTCTTTATGACGGGCGCGTCTCCGCTTTGGGCGCCGATGCTCTCTTCTGTCTCGAACTTCTTTGCGGGTCTTGGCGGTGCTTCCATCCCTGCAGCCAGTACGGCCTTTGAGATAGCCCTACTCATGCGGTACAGCCTTAACCGCGTGGCTTTCTCGAAACCGACTTGCATCGCTCCCTCCGCCTCCGACTCGGTTGGGGGTAACGGCGGAGTCCCAGATGGAACATCAGAAGTCGTCAACGAAGTCGGAAATTGAATGTACAGCCCGCCTGCGGGGTGCGACAGGCCATCGTCTGACGGGGCCGTAGGCACGGCAGGCGTAACAGCACCTGCGACTTCGTACTCCACAAGTGTTTCTTCTGACGCTGAAAACACGTCGCTGAAGATCTTGAAGTGTCTGTTGGACGAGTTGCGCGCTTCGGCAGTAAAAGATGCGTTTCGGCGGATTACTGGTCGCAATTCTAGGTCCTCCTCTGTATATGTCTTTTTTGCACCTGCGACGAATGATATTTGTCTGCTAAAGAGCTTGAGAGACTTGCTCCGCACAGGCAGGGGTATTGACGGCAGTGGCTTTGTGCTGGTTGCGGGCAGGGTATTGGACCTCGAAAGGGGCGGCTTCGGTATGAGATCTGATGCATGGTAGATAACATCGGCATGAACCATAGGAAGGCGCGGCCCAATGGAGACGTTCGCAAATTCGACGACGTACGGGATCCCGTAAGGTGTGATTCTTACTTCGGCGTTGTGGGGCATCATAAGGTAGGGCAGAAGAGGGGAATGAAGTTGGCTACAAGAGTGGCAGCGAAGCGGTAAAACTTAAAGTGTCCAAAGGTAAACGTAAGGTGATTGTATGTTTATGTGAAGCTGCTCGATAGGACCTGAGACGGCAAATGGAAAGGAGAAGGTAGGCGAGACGGCGCTCATCATCTGGATCAGACCTCGCGGAAGACACGTTGTAAGGTGCACGAACTCAACGCGCGTAGAAAGCGTGGAGCCAAACCGAATGAAAGGGAAACTGGAACGTGTCCGATATTGGCTGGTGGTGTTCGTCTGCAATCTGTCGATAATCACGGTCTGAATAGGCACGAAACGAACGTATACCGCTATTGCTTACACAGATGATCATACCAAAAACGGGCCGAGACAAGAAGTTCGCCCAATCACTGGGTGCCGGGTAGAAAGCGGGACATCCCGCAGGCTTGTCGGAGCTCTTGCGTTTATCTCCTGTACGAAGAAGGTTTGAATGACGTGCTGAGGGCCGAACGTTGTTTGTGATCTGAGGCCAGCGAGGCGGCGTGGCACGCCAAATGTCTTATCAACCGAAACGGGGTGTGATTCCTTTGAAATTTTTGAGCGCGGCAAAATGGGAATGGCACAGCTATGATTTCATGACACTTCTACAAGAAATATGTCGGGCGTAATCGCCGGGAGGATGCATTACATTGAGGAGAAGAAGTTTGAGTTTCGAGAATTGGACGAAAGCCTTCATGAGTTTGCCAGTGAGGTGTTCTTGCCGGTGAATCTGCTCGGAGTGCGTCGGAATAACGTTGCGATGAAAGGTACGCTTGATGATTGCTCTACTCAGGGGGTTAATTGACTAACGGTGGCGACTTTCCAAAAATGTGCATCGCTACGAAAGCTCGAAAAAAGCCAGACGAGTTTTCCAAAGAGGGAAAGTGGTGGCGAGCGATTTGTGCTTAAACGAGCTCCAAAGAAAAAGCTAACGCCACCGAAGTAGCACGCTCAATTGTGGCGTCTAGAAGCGGATTAGTCGGCCTAACTCCTGGTCATTTCACATCTTAAGGAGATAGATACATAATTGGCGCGTGCAAAAGAGGATAGTGTGTGGATGAAAGTGTGAAAGAGAGGAAAAGAGAAAGAGGAAAAAAGAAAAAAAAGGGGGTTCTACTAAGCGATTACGTGACGATCAACTCGGACGAAATGAGATGAGGCCGGGTAAAATCACGGCTGGGGTGAGAAAAATAAATGGTGCTTGTAAAAGGGACTTTTAACGAAGACGCTGATAATTATCGACAACGACGACAACGACGATGTATCGAGTGAGCTGGTGGTGGTCGGAAGTTTCGGCTAGCTTATGGCTATAACTAAAAAAAGGCAGCGACAAATGAGCAATGATGTCATCGGGTGCATTCCCTTTTAAGGGAGACCACTCAGTACTGAAAAAAATGCAAAAAAAAACAACTCATCCTCTTGCTCAAATTCACCCTCTCGTAGGTATAAAAGGAGCCCAGTTTGTGTGAGCACTGTCCCTCACCCTCACTGGTACCATTATTAAACCGCATTTCAATGGCCTCACCAGCTCTCGACTTCGATTCACCCAACTTCGAATACTTCCCTCCGACACCCTCTACATCTGACGACGAGTCTGAGGTCACCAAACAAATACTAGAAGGACGTTCATCGATGTCTAACGGTGCTTTGAAATCTACCCTTGATATCAAGCCCAGTGTTGGTCCTACTGGCCAAGCGGCGCCTTCAAAGGTCACCCTCCATTTAGGCCACCTCCCATCGAAGAAAGATATCAAGGGACCCTGGCCACGTACACCTACCCGCGTAAGCTCTTTGACTGCTCCTCGTATACTTTATTATTAGAGCGTAACAAATCATGTCCTGTAGGTTGACCCAAATAATCCTCCGTGGCCAGCGTACCGAGGATATCATGAGTATTCATTTGCCCACGCTACCATGGGCGTCCGCCTCCCCACCATTCTGGGTAAGGCCATGGACGACGCTACCCGCACTCTAAATGAGCAGTCCTCCGAGGAGAGGATTGTCGACTTGGTCCAATGTATCGAACGCATGGATGTTCTTATGCAGGACCTGTCTGGCAACCAGAAGCTGCGACCTATCATCGACGACGGTGAAGCAGACGTCGCTTTGTGGAACAAGGAGATTGCCAAGTACTTTCAGGGTTTGCCCACTACATTCTCATCACGTGTCATCCACCAACAGTCAATCCTCTAGGAAAGGATTTCATGAACGCTCCCTGGCTTTTTGCTGAGGCTTATAAGTATCGTCGTCTGCGTGAGGCATTCACAGTCAGCAAATACTGGGGTGATTACGACGTATTTTATAGGCAGAAGGTGGTATTGCTACTTCGGTATCTTGGTTAGTGTTATTGACATGATCCTCGTCAGTGCGATACCTTCTCTCGCTCATCCGATGCAGTGTTTGAGCTATCGATGCGGTTTGCTGAGCCTTTCACGCAGTCTGGTAAATCACCTGAGGCAAGATCAGAAGCCGAGCGTCTCATGTTCCTTGAGCTGACGCAAGGTCTGCCACCTTCTGACGACGAATGTTTGCTCGTGTATTCACAGATTGTCGCTATTTCCAGTTTGCCTCTGGGGAAATTCCACTGACCTCTCGCTGCTCATAAATATGACCGAGGATCAAATCAAGTCCTTACAATCTACTGGCGGTGATCACCTTGCCGCGACTGAGAAGAACATCCTCGGAAACCATCTCAATCAACTATGGGGAGCTGTAAAGGAACTTCGCGACAAGACGGGAGGACGCATTGATTTTGTTCTCGACAATGCTGGCTTTGAACTGTACTGCGATTGTGTTTACGGTTCGTATGATATTATGCTCAGCCTTAGAGTTATCTCAAACACTATATTAGCCGACTTTCTCATTCAAAGTGGTCTAGCGAAACAAGTCCGTTTCCATGGCAAGCGCTACCCCTGGTTTGTTTCCGACGTAACTAGAAAGGATTGGGAATGGCTGTTCAACTCGATGCTCTATGGCCACCTCTTCCCAAAGGCAACTGAGCAAGAGCGCGAGTCTCTGCGCCGTCTTGGCTTGCGCTGGAAGGTACGCGAGCTACGTATCA
>QFDX01006206.1:0-15419 GCA_003315875.1 Lactifluus piperatus | reverse complement strand
CACGCCAAGCGGCACTAGGGAAACCTGTATAGACTTGGCATCGAGGTGATGACCATTAAAATATGTCGTCTTTGGTCCTTTGCACGTTTAACAACATTGGCAAGCTGCGTACAAGGAGTGAGAGAACCAAAAGGGTGGCTCTCCAGGGGCGGCATGTGCAAACCACAGAGCGAAAGGGCCTCACTTGCGCGCTTATTAATAAAGGGGGATGCAATGCGGTTGACTTTAGGTGTCGGCAGTACTGAATTAGAGTATAAAAGGTCTTGGATGCCCAGGCGACAGAAGCTAGGTATGTAATATTTGCATCCGGTGCCGTCGAGAGAAATGATCCGGGAGAAGGCAAACTCAGTTAACATGCAACGCCCATCATCATAATCTGTTGTGGTGAGCATAATACCAGGCACCAAATAGCTTAAAGAGGGTTCCGAAACGGACCTAGTGAATGGACGCTGAAGAAGGGAGCGCGTCGCATTCTGGGTATGGATATGATGGAGATTGACGGCCAACTTTTGAACGTGATTCAGCAAACGTGAGAATAGCTGAGAAAGGTGAGCCTGAGAGTGGTTCCCACCTAATTAGGCGAGTGGATTGTTAACTCACTTGAGAATCACAGAGATAGCACGAGAGAGACGCCGAGAGAACCCTGTTACAACTAGAGTCGGCTTCTGAACGATCGAATCTACGGCCAATATTACGGAGATTGGGGGAAAAAGGTGGGGCCCCTGGGATTTTCAGAGCAGAATTAGGTATGGTGTACGAGGCACCCGCAAAGGTTAAGTTAAGGCCTACGGCCAGCAATCAGGACATCCAGAAACGTGGGATCGCGGCACGGTTGCAGAAGCTGCGCCAAGACACGTTCGTTTGGGACATAGCATTTCTAGCACCCGTCTACCACGGACATGTGACACACTGAAGGACGTTATTAGCCCTATATGCGACTCGGACCTGGAAAATGCTCGATGCCGCGGATGGTAGGTCGTAGAAGTGATGAATGACATCGCGATTCCGAGTCTGACGTGATCCGACAGGTGAACTCGGAGAGCACGAGCGCTTAGATTTCGGTTATTACGTTGTGCTTTCCCGGCCCGAGTATATGTCTTAGATTATACTCTCAGGCTCAAGCTATTTCGACTGTCTGACTCTTGTCATGGTCTCACTCAGTACAAATACCCATTACATACATGGGGCCCAATCGGTTTGTTGGTCTTCCCTCCACATATGCTTGTTCTTCTTCGCCCTCAGTATATCGCTTATGATGTGCCGCCGCCCTCTCCCGCGCACTCTGGCACATCCATAGTTGAGAATGATAATTCGGAAGAGTCTTCAGTAAGAAGCGAGGGGGAACGAGACAAAGCGTCTTTCAAAGACAGCAACAGCAGTAGCACTCTACAAGACCTGTCACCAAAGGAATCAAACACACCTCTACCCTTCCTGCCCAAACCAAATGACGACCCGAATGTGGTAACTTGGGATGGCCCAGACGACCCTTCAAACCCACAGAACTGGTCAGTAAGATACAAGTGGTGGATAACCATAGTCTGCATAGCAATGACGCTAAACGTGTGCGCTCCCCTTCATTCTAATACTCACCTTGGGTCCTCATCTCTGACTGACCTTTTCCGCAGCACATTCGCTTCATCTGCGCCGTCCTCAGCCTTGGGAATCATTGCAGACGAATTTCATGCTGGGGCAGAAATAGGCGACCTCATACTCAGCCTTTTTCTCCTCGGTTACACGCTCGGCCCTATCTTCTGGGCTCCCGGATCTGAGCTCATCGGCCGGCGTCCCATCTTCATTGGCACTCTCGCGACCTACACCCTCTTCCATATAGGCCAGGCCCGCGCGAACAACATCACGACCCTTCTCGTCACGCGGTTTCTCTCCGGGTTTTTCGCCGTGGCGCCGCTCACCAACAGCACCGGGGTCATAGCGGATATATGGGATCCCGTGAATCGCGGTATCGCGACGAGCGTGTTTGCGTCAGCCGTATTTTTGGGTCCTGTGCTTGGTCCTGTTGTCGGTGGTTTGTGAGTTTCTCTCGTGGCTGTTGGTTGACCTCCATCATTTACTCTGCGGCAGTATCACGACTAGCTCCCTCGGCTGGCGCTGGATCTTCTGGGTGATGATGATATTCGCGGGCTCTTGCACGCTCCTATGTCTCTTCTTCCTCCCCGAGACCTATCCGCCTGTGCTTCTCGCACGAAAGGCGAAGCGCCTTCGCAAGGCTGACCCTGTGAGGTATAAAGATCTATATGCGGAGAGCGAGCGGGTCAGCTGGACTCTCACCGCCATCCTTGAGCGCACCATCTTTCGCCCGTTCAAGATGCTCTTGGTGGAACCGATTTTGCTGCTATCCACCATTTACCTGTCGATTGCGTATGGTGTTATCTACGCAAGTGCGTCCAGTCATATCGTTCCATATTGCAGAGTCGGAGTTCTGACGGTTTGTCCTCGCTGTTCAGTGTTTGAGACGCTTCCTTTGATTTTCATCAACACGCGCCATTTTTCCATTTCGCAAAACGGCCTCGTTTTCGTCGGCTTCGGTATTGGCGCCGTCCTCGCCACCCCCGTGAACCTCTGGTTCCTACGCAAATACCCTCTTCTCCTCAAGCAGTGGCATGGGTTTCCACCTGCTGAGGAGCGCCTGCATTCTGCCAAGGTTGGAGGTCCCGTTCTAGTGATAGGTATTTTGTGGCTCGGTTGGACTGGGTACTATGCCGTTGTACCGTGGTGGGTGCCCGCGCTGAGCACGATCGCCATCGGGCTGTCGATCACATTGGTATTCATCTCCTTCGCCGTACGTCTTTATATAACCTTGTTTGGATTTCGAAGCTGATGGAAAGACAGAACTATCTGGTGGACACGTACTTGATATATGCTGCGTCCGCACTGGCGGGCCACACGATCATCCGCTCCGCGACCGGCGCTGCATTTCCGCTATTCATAACGCAAATGTTTGCCAAACTGGGGATCGACTGGGCCTCTACGCTCCTGGGCGGTATCGCGTTTTTACTTGCGCCTATACCGTTCCTGTTTTACAAGTATGGCTCGCGTATACGGACGAGGAGCGCGTTTGCACCGTGTATCGATTTGAGTGTCGCAAAATATCTAGAGGAGGAGAGGTTGGCTAGGGAGGGGCAAAAGGCGGTGTAGATGTCCCACGAGTGACGATCAAAGGCGATACGGTTTAAATGAGTCATGGATACCTTTAAATTATGTTCAATTGCAATGTATACAGTATAACGATGCGATGACAAGGAAGGGCAGTATTCGAGCGCAAGTAACCGGACCGGGAGTATCAGGAGTGGAGGTGCTTAGTCATCATTTGGCCCCGGTGAATTGTAACCGAACGACGACAAATCAAAAAGGCCATCTCTCACTCTCACTTTTCATGGAATCCCTTAATCTTAATGCCCTCGCAGGCTCACTTCCTACTTCTAACCTCGCTAATGCAGAGAAAGAACTACTCAACAATTTCAGAGGTAAATCCCTTATATTTTTTTACTTCATGAGACTACCCTAGAAATCGACTTACCCTGTCATCCAAGCCGCCGCACTCAGTATAACAACCCTCTATCGCTCCTCGCGTACAACATCCAAGCGAGCCTACAACTCTGGCTATGCAGCCGCCTGCGCTGACCTGCTCCAGATGATCCAGCAGGGGGTGTCCGACTCGGAGACGCCACCTACAATTGGCAGGGTCATGGACTGGGTCGAGGCACGCCTCGAGGCCGTCCGCGCACGTGAAGAAGAGGAACTCGAAGAAGATGAGGAGAGTGCGAACAAGAAGGATGGTCAAGTTGGCAAGCTCAAGGCGAACACCAATCTCGCCAGGGCAAATAGCGCTCCCGCCACATCGCAGCAGCCATCTCGGGAACAGGTGAGCCCCATTCTCCTCTGCCCTCACCCGCGAGGTTATCGTGTGGTGGATTGAAAATTTTCTTACCCCTTCGATGCAGCCGCCCCTCGCCCCATCGAAATTATCGCAGTCGATCAACGCCACCCCAGCGCCGAATACATCACCTTCAACTCCGCCCTCTTTACCCGCCACTACTGCACGGCCACAGCCTCCCTCTGTTCCCCCCGCACGCCTTGTCAAACCCCGCGCATTCGCATCCCCCATCCAAGCCAAGGAGAACCCTGTCGGTGCGACAACTATCCAGTCGGCGATTCACCACCCATTCCCCATAACGCCCGAGTCACCCTTCACGTTTACCGCATTTCCACCGATGCCGTCCTCACCAGCTTCGACAGAGACGCTTTCCATTCCACTTCCGTTGACTGTGTCCTCAGGCGCAAAGCGTCGACATGCCATGATGGTCCTTGCTGACGACCCGGCCTCCGCAGCTGGGGCGGCTACTACCGCCGGCGCGGGGTCAAGTCGCCGGCGCACGCGGTCTACGCGTGGTACGCATCCGAATCAGCATACGCAAGATGCGATGGATATCGAAGAGGATGGGCGCGAACGTAAACGCGTCGCGCGTCGTTGACAAACCTCCGCCCTTCCGTGCTCTTCTGGTCCTCTCATGTTAGTTTTCCACGACGCCGTGCTACACACTCACATACACATTCCCTCAACTCGTCCCCTTTTTAACACTTTCGCGTCACAGGGGTGCTGTTTTTCCGCTGCGGTTTCTAGGAAATACATGTAACAATACCATTCAATGCAAAGCCACATAAAGGAGCGCGCGCACGCCGAGAGAATTTTGTTGTTGTTGTCTCTTTAATTCTCTGCTTAGTACCACTCCCCATATGTCACGAATACGATATCAATCCCCTCACATGTACTTAACATATCCCCGTCCCCCACCCACCATCCGCATCGCTGCCTTTTTAGGTAGTTGTGAAGCACATCTCTTTATTATAACAGTGTTTTGTTTTTTTAACCCCTTCTAAAATGAGCGATAAGTGAAAGAGAGAAGAGTCTCAAGCCCATTCGGAGCCAAATTCGGAACTAGAACCAACAACAACGTCATCGTCACGAGAACGAACGACTTGGAGCCATGTGAATGATCACGTTGCGTTGGTTTTCAAAAACTCGGAAGAACCTCAAGTACATTCGCATCGAGCGCTACTAGTAGTAAAGACAGGAAAAATGTATAGAAACCCTCCGATTTATTACTACTCATCCTTCACTAACCCTACCCCTCCGCACACTCTCAGAATCTCCATTTCCTCCTCGCCGCGCAGCACCCTCCATACACACCTCGCATCTTCGCGCCACTCTTCTTCTTCCGATACACCCCCTTCCTTCTTCTCCTCCTTCTCCACCTGTGCCCCAAATCCGCGCCAAACAATCGTCGCACGCACAATCACAACACCAACAAGCGCAAAGCGGAACGACCACGCCGGTAGCACAGAGGCCACCAAACCGAGCGTACCGACAAAGATGCCGACGTGCTCACGCGCCGAGTGTGCGTGGTGCGCGAGGCGGGCTAATGGGCTACGTGGTGGCTCAGCGTACATACGAACGAGTCTGGATATGGCACGGGGATAGAGCGTTATAGCGGCTCCGACTGCGATGCACCATGGTATGAAGAATAGGATACGTGCTGCGGCGACGGTGAGTCGGAGTGATGGTGGTGTCCAGGGTGCGCCGCTTGGTGGCGCTGGGGCAAGAGCGGATGTGGGATTGTCGAGTATGGGGCTTGATTGTGCAGATGGGAGCGTGTCGTAAGTGCTGCGCCGAGCGAGCGAGCGTACAAGCTACGGAGTATCGGTTGGATGTGGTATATGAGAAGGACGTGCATACACAAAGGTGGGCGATGAGTGAAAAACGTACAGAAGGTCTAGCTTGTCCTATGCGAGGTGTATCGTCTATCGGGACGTTCTGGAGATTATAAAGAGACTGCAAACACCAAGTAGTAGCACGATTGTGAGCACTAACATCACGAGCGATGTGGGTGCGAGGGGGCTTACCTTGGAGGGGGAGAGCAACAGCACTTCCGTCGACTCAGCGGGGCTGTCAGCCACCAACGGAGGGACGGCCAAGTCATGGTCCGCGGAGAGCTGCACGCCCGTTGAAACTCCGGTGGCGGTGTCCGCGCTAGGTCGTCTCTTGCGCTTTCCCAGGTTCGAAAGCACCTGTCTGGCGCGCCACACGGTGCCTCGTGAGCCTGCGGAAGCGGTGGTGATGGTCTTTGTCAGGGGTTTGTATGGTCGCGGGTCAGGCTGGTGCTTCCCGTCCACGAGCGGGTCTGAGGACGCTGCAAAGGGTGGCGGATCGAGTGGCGTGGCTGGGCCCGATGACAATGGCGAGCTAGCATTGCTGTCTGGGTCGCTGGGGGAGAGCTCGGGTATAGTCACGCCGCGGCGGTTCAGCGAGGCCTGCTCAGCTGCTGAAATGTCCTGTGTGGGTGTAGGATGATCAGTATTAGATCGACAGCAAAGCGTAAGGAACGAGAAGAACTTGCAATGTGAGGAGGTGCGTGCATGGTGCAAGTGAAGGGGCATCGATAGAAAGGATCAACCAAGGTATTATAGCGAGGATAGCCTGGAATTCAAACCGACTGTCAGCCCCGGACGGGTCTAGTCTAACATTTACATGCATCCTCGGGACCTAGAGCACACAGCGCCGCCAATTGTTTAGAGGAGCCGTCGCTTATAGTCAGAGCGTGATGGACAAGATCAATTCAACACAAGACTTTTACGAGGGCGCTCGCCAAACAGTATATCAAAATCATGTCCGAGCCCATCACTCGCCTGTCCTCATCTTTCTCTTCCATTGATCAACTTTCCCACCAGCCTCGACCCAACACTTTCTTCTTTACGCCATCCCAAGCCCCGCTTCGACCTCCCAAAATGGACTCAACGAAGAGTGAAAGTACTCAAGTCACGCCGACGGTGTTCCCATCCATGAAGCTTGAAGTCATGTCAACAAACATCAAGATTACATTAGCCTTAGAAAGAACATTAATCACTGACAAGCAACAGATTTCTCCGCGATTCGTGGAAGCCATGTGCAGGGAACAGGCGAATCGGCACCAAAATCGAAAAGTGGCCCGCAAACCGGAAGTCGCGGATACGGTCACGTGCATTTGCCCGCGGATCCAGGCGGTCCGACAGCTGGGAAGAATTTCAAACAAGCCGGGGGCTCGCCAGTGGTGTGAGCCTGCCACGGATATATACAGACGACATAAACGACCTTCCAAGATCGCCTCAGACACCATGGACCCACAGCCTCCTTTTTTATGCGATAAACATGCTTGATCGCGGTGCGAACGACACCTAGAAATAGCACCCACGGTAGGCGAAACCCAAGGCTAGAGGAGTTCGGACTGGAGACCCTGAGCCTTGGTCAGGCACCCCGGCACGGTGGTACCACCAGCAATGCCAACTTGTTGTGAAGAGATGCATAAATAAAAAGATTATTGCGGAACCATTCCGCACACAAACAACGTCATCGTCACGAGAACGAACGACTTGAGCCATGTGAATGTTCGCGTTGGCACAACGACATTCAAAAGTCGGAGGAGCCTCAAGTACAAGCGTAGTAAAAACAGGACTATGTAGCACCTCCGACTTATTACTACTCATCCCAACTACCCCTCCACCGCCGCACACTCTCGGAATTCCTCTTTCCTTTTCTCCGCGCAGCACCCTCCACACACACCTCCCATGAGTCGCATCTTTGCGCCACTCTTCTTCTTCATCTTCTTCCGACTCTCCCCTTTCCTTCTCCTTCTCCTTCTCCACCCGTGCCCCGAATCCGCGCCAGACCATTGTCGCACGCACAATCACAACACCAACAAGCGCAAAGCGGAACGACCACGCCGGGAGCGCAGCAGCCACCAAACCGAGCGTACCGACAAAGATGCCGACGTGCTCACGCGCCGAGTGTGCGAGGTGCGCGAGGCGGTCTAATGGGCTACGTGGTGGCTCAGCGTACATACGAACTAGCCTGGATATGGCACGGGGATAGAGCGTTATAGCGGCTCCGACTGCGATGCACCATGGTATGAAGAATAGGATACGTGCTGCGGCGACGGTGAGTCGGAGTGATGGTGGTGTCCAGGGTGCGCCGCCTGGAGGTGCGGGGGCGAGAGCGGATGTAGGATTGTCGAGTACGGGGCTTGATTGTGCAGATGGGAGCGTGTCGTGAGTGCTGCGCCGAGCGAGCAAGCGTACAAGCTACCGAGCGCCGATTGGGTATGGTAAATGAGTATGGAGAAGGACGTGCATACACAAAGGTGGGCGATGAGTGAAAAACGTACAGAAGGTCTAGCTTGTCCTATGCGAGGTGTATCGTCGATCGGGACATTCGGGAGATTGAAAAGAGACTGCTAACACAGAGTAGTAGTAGCACGGTTGTGAGCGCTGGTATCGGGAGCAAGTTAGGTGCGGGGGGGCTTACCTTGGAGGAGGGGGAGGGCAACAGCACTTCCGTCGACTCAGCGGGGCTGTCAGCCACCAACGGAGGGACGGCCAAGTCATGGTCCGCAGAGAGCTGCACGCCCGTTGAAACTCCGGTGGTGGCGTCCGCGCTAGGTCGTCTCTTCCGCTTTCCCAGGTTCGAAAGCACCTGCCTGGCGCGCCATACGGTGCCCCGTGAGCGTGCGGAAGCGGTGGTGACGCTCTTTGTCACGGGTTTGTATGGCCGTGGATCAGCTGGTGCTTCCCATCCACGAGCGGGTCCGAGGACGCTGCGAAGGGTGGCGGATCGAGTGGCGTGACTGGGCCCGATGACAATGGCAAGCTAGCATTGCTGTCTGGGTCGCTGGGGGAGAGCTCGGGTATAGTCACGCGGCTGCGGTTCAGCGAGGCCTGCTCAGCTGCTGAAATGTCCTGTGTGGGTGTATGATGATCAGGATTAGATCGACAGTGAAGTGGAAGGAAGAGCAGAACTTGCAATGTGAGGAGGGGCGTGCATGATACAAGTGAATGGGCATCGATAGAAAGAATCAACCAAGGTATTATAGCGAGGATAGCCTGGAATTCTAACCGACTGTCAGCCCAGGATGGGGTCTAGTCCAACCTTTACATGCATCTAGAGCACACATCGTAGGCAATTAATTGTATGGAGGAGCCATCGCTTGTAGTCAGAGAGTCATGAACAAGAGCAAAGAGAAGGGAAAATGCATTCACACGACACTTTTACGATGCGCTCGCAATATATCAAAATCATGTCCGAGTCCATCACTCGCCTGTGCTCATCTTTCTCCTCCATCGATCAAATTTTCCACCAGGCTCGACCCAACAATTTCCTCTTCACGCTATCCCAAACCCCACCTCGACCTCTCAAAATGGGCGTCTCATCTTGGACCACCGCCAGCGACGCCATCTCCATACCATCAGTATCCGCCAGCGTCATCGAATCATCCATCACGATCCCACCGGTGCGTCTGTCCAGACGGAAACGTAATGGTGCGAGCGCACGAGAATGTGCAGCTCGATCATCGTATGGCTTCAGCAGCTGCACGAAGCCAGACTGTGATGTCAATGCCACGGCCGAGCCGATCGAACCTGGCATATGAGTGAGGTAGATGTCCCGCCGCTGTCGGACGTGCAACCAGTGTAGCCTAAATGTTACCCCTGCTACGAGCATACAAAGCGAGGCAAGGAGATGGGTGGGAAGGGTTCTGATGATACACATCATTATCATATAGGATGCACGACAACGAGAGGGAAAAAGACATACGCGATAACAAGGCGCGGGAGAGTTTGTGTGATCTCTCCATATATGGTCTCATTTGTCGGTAAAAAGTAATTATCCATCGCTACATGGGAGAGGTATCGAGTCTACGAGCTTCAGTGTCAGACCATGTCGAGTATAATAAGACAGTGACGCACGTAGATTTGATTGGTGTACGCCAAAAAGCCATTCGGATCTTGGAAGACCGAGTCCAGGCCACCAGGAGCCTGCTGTGCCTGCTGGAATATGAGATCGGGGATGCCAGATTTTATAGCTTCCACTGTAAAGTTCGAAGTCTCATTGTTATAAATTCCACGGAAAAGCCTGCGCAGCCGAGTTTATGATGGGACGCGGTGTGAGAAACAATAGGCCGTACCCGTTCGTCGGAGCACTGTGCCAGAACAGATTAGAATAAGAGACGTTCGGATTCGAGTAGGTACCAAGTATTGTAACGTTTGCCAAGGCACCAGAGGGGAGGTTTACGAAGACTGCCACATCGAAAAGTTGTATGTTCACATAGCAGACAACGCCGATAGCGCGATTTTTGTCTTTTTGCAAAAACCAGAACAAAACCTAGACGAAATGATTATCCTAATACAACCCACAGAAAAGTGCGATGGTCGCACAGATCGAAAACTCGGATCGACGTCATCGTCACATTCAGAAAAAGTCACGACACCGTACGGTTGGCTTGCATTGTTTGGGTTGAAAGTCGCTTCCAACGTACAGCCATCAATGGTCCCGGAAATTACCAAGAGGCCTGAATCTGACGGATGGACGGTAACTTGTTGATCCGGAATAGCACAGTTTGCATCGGTTCGGATGGCAATCGTATTCACAGCTAGGAAACCGGATGAATCAAGAAACCTAGCCTACAGTTTGAATCATCGGGTGAATAGAAATTTATCAATAACTGGTCGCACTTAATACTTAATTCGAGCGGGGCGATGGCCCACTCGCCAAGTACCGAGGGATTATACACTATATTTTGGGTGAGAATGCCGTTGATTAGTATTGTATAACTTAGGTTGATAGCTATAGCGAACCTGAATTGTTGAAACCCTTGTGAAAAAACTACGTCAGCGGCAACGAGAACAATGGTTAGGAGTGAACGAAGCAGTGACCTTGGGAACAACGAAGAACTCTGGAGACAGTCCAATGGTCCCATGGCTCTGAATAGAGGAGTCTAGGTACTCGCTCAGATTAGACAATGTGAGATGGAGCTTCATGATCGATTACTATATGAATACCGAAACTGTCGGACAGCAAAGACAGCTCCCGCTAGCGGCTGAAAAAACAATGACGCCAACGCAGTCAATCCAGACACCAGAACGAATCCGTGTCTAAATTTTGACGCGTTGTACATAATAGCTCTTCGGCTAGTTTAACAGATCCTGATCCATCAATCAAGTTTGTGGATACTGGGACACAGCTAATTACCTATCCCCAACCTGTAGAGCTGTTCAGAGCTGGGAAACAGAGCACCCGAGGAAATTTGACCTACGTAGTCCACTAGGAGGGTCTCATCTGCCTTGGCACGTCCTCGAGACAAGATCAGGTAAGGCTGTGCTTCATATAAGAGGCAGGTGGATCAGCAGGATGGGCGACACATACATTCCACATTCGGATAGACCAGTCGAAAGCTTGGATCATAAGCACAAGGGGGACAAATATCAGGGTCGTGAGGAATGACTTTGATCCGACATATGATCAGCTGTGTCTAATAGTATATGTTTGCACACCTACACTTATGAATTGCGATGAAAAAATATTCGCGATCTTCTCTGGGAAGAGTAAGCCTAGGGATTAGTGGTCCGGATCAGCATAAGACCGCGGAATCCGATATGGCAACGACACACCATTGTGATCCTCGGAGATTTTCAGCGCAACCTCCGATGCAATCCCTACTGCTACAAGCAGAGCACAGGATACGGCTACGACATGAAATCGTAGAACAAGCGGCTCCTACTCGAAAAAAAGGAAAATGAGCGAAGATTCATTAATCCTTCATCAGCAGAGAACGAGGACGCACGTATGTGGGATGCCGTGAGATGGTTCCCAGGGTTGGGGTGAGACTAACAGAGTCGTCGAATGACAGAGGTGTTTGTTCAGACGGTTCTGTGTAGCTGAGATCAAGGGGTATAACATCGGTGGTTTGTGGGGGAGTCATAGTAGAATTGTCGCAATACGGCTCATCTTGAGCCGCACCACCGAACAGGGTGGACAAAGATGCACGTGGACTTGACATGGAGTGCACTAGGAGATAAAAGAAACCCTGAAATCTCTACTTCATGGCATTTACAGCTCTTAAATACAAGGATGCACCCACTCGGGAGAAACGCGGCCCACAAGAATCAAGGTAGCCACGATACCATCACGTTGAGAGTGAAACGGCTGTTGGTCAGTCCCGCTCCTCTGATCAGATTAGGTAAATACATCACGTTGAGACGCCAAATACATGGAGAATTCCATCCGCGGATGTCAGCATAGAATACCGTGTTGGATTGATGAAGGTGGGTATGAGGTGGCCGTTGAGTCCATACACTTCGTCATGTAGTACTTGTCTGAGTCAGTTAACGTTGGCATACATGTAACACACATTCCAGCAAAGGGCGGGCGAAACTCCACGCCTCGGCAATCCAAATCCGCCCATGTGTACACTGCTCTCGGGCGAATGTGGACACCAAGGCTCGCCCATAGTATAGGAACAGGTTGAGGAGGTTCCGGTAAGTTCCGGATCTGGCGGAAGAACTCGGCGTCGCACACTGTGTCTCCGGATATTGAACTAGAAACAACCAGGACGAGCCCGTTGGACATAGCAGAAGGTGGATATTCAGATGAGGAGTTCAGGTCATGTCAAAGCTAAGGAATAGCATGAAATTTGTCTGAAGCAGCGCGCTGTAGCATAGCAGTCGATCACTCGCGCGCTTTGCTAATCTTCTCGCCCAACATTAAGTGTGAAAGGGAGCTGTAGACACGCGGTAAAAGTTTCACCTACAGCACCGGATATTTATAAAATGTTTCACGAGCCATGTGTGTGTGCCAGTTCAATGTCGCATGCCTGGAATAGGGCTATATGAGTCAGCATATTCTGAGCAACTTCAAGTTAAGGATGAGTGAAAGTACGAAAGTCACGGTGTTCCCAAACATGAATATGCATGAATCTTGAAGCTTGAAGTCGTGTCAAGATTACATTAGTATTAGAAAGAAAATCAATCACTGGTTTCTCCGCGATTCGTGGAAGCGATGTGGCAGGCAGCAAGCGAATTGGAATTAAATCAAGACACGGTCACGTGCATTTGACCCGTCCGACCACCGGAGAGAATTTCGAACAAGCCACGTGCTCGCCACTGGGTGTGAGCCTGCCACGGATATAGACAACTTCCAAGATCGCCTCAGACACCATGGACCCATAGCCTCCATTTTTATGCGATAAACATGCTTGAACGCGGTGCAAACGACACCTGGAAATAGCACCCACAGTAGGCGAAACCCAAAGGCTAGAGGAGTTTGGACTGGAGACCCTGAGCCTTGGCCAGGCGCACCCGGCACTGTGGTACCACCTGCAATGCCAACTTGTCGTGAAGAGATGCGTAAATAAACAGATTATTGCGGAACCATTCCGGACGCAAACAATTTCATCGTCACGAGACTTGAGCCACGTGAATGATCGCGTTGCATTCAAAACTCGGAAGAGCCTCAATGCATGAAGCGTAGAGTAAAGACAGGAACATGTAAAACGATTTATTACTACTTATCCTCATTACCCCTGCACCGCCGCCGGAAACTCTCAGAATCTCCTTTTCCTCCTCTCTGCGAAGCACCCAGGCTCTCCACACACGCATCGCATCTTCGCGCCACTCTTCTTCTTCATCTCCTTCCGACTCTCCCCTTTCCTTCTCCTCCTCCACCTGTGCCCTAAATCCGCGCCAGACCATCGTCGCACGCACAATCACAACACCAACAAGCGCAAAGCGGAACCACCACGTTGGGAGCGCCGCGACCGCCAAACCGAGCGTACCGACAAAGACGCCGACGTGCTCACACGCAGAGTGTGCGTGGTACGCGAGGCGGTCTAGTGGGCTACGTGGTGGCTCAGCGTACATACGAACTAGTCTGGATATGGCACGGGGATAGAGCGTTATGGCGGCGCCGACTGCGATACACCATGGTATGAAGAATAGGATACGTGCTGTGGCGAGGGTGAGTGATGGCGGTGTACAGGGTGTGCCGCCTGGAGGCGCCGGGGCGAGAGCGGATGTGGGACTGTCGAGTACGGGGCTTGATTGTGCAGATGGGAGCGTGTCGTGAGTGCTGCGCTGAGCGAGCGAGCGTACAAGCTACCGAGCGCCGGTTGGGTATGGTGGATGAGCTTGGAGAAGGACGTGCATGCACAAGGCGGACGATGAGCGAAAAACGTACAGAAGGTCTAGCTTGTCCTATGCGAGGTGTATCGTCGATCGGGACTGCAAATACCGAGTAGTAACACGGTTCTGAGCGCTGGTATCACGAGCAAGGTGGTTGTGGGGGGTCTTACTTTGGAGGAGGGGGAGGGCGACAGCACTTCCGTCGTCTCAGCTGGGCTGTCAGCCACCAACGGAGGGACGGTCAACCAATGGTCTGTGGAGAGTTGCACGCCAGTTGAAACTCCGGTGGTAGGGTCCGCGCTAGGTCGTCTCTTGCGCTTTCCCAGGTTCGAAAGCACCTGTCTGGCGTGCCATACGGTGCCTCGTGAGCCTGAGGTAGTGGTGGTGATGGTCTTTGTCACCGGTTTGCATGGCCGCGGGTCAGCTGGTGCTTCCCATCCACGAGCGGGTCCGAGGACGCTGCAAAGGGGGGAGGATCGAGTGGCGTGACTGGGCCTGATGACAGCGACGAGCTAGCATTGCTGTCTGGGTCGCTGGGGGAGAGCTCGGGTATGGTCACGCGGCTGCGGTTCAGCGAGGCCTGCTCAGCTGCTGAAATGTCCCGTGTGGGTGTATGATGATCAGATTCAGATCGACGGTGAAGTGGAAGGAGCGAGCAGAACTTGCAATGTAAGGAGGGGCATGCATGATGCAAGTGAATAAGTATCGATAGAAAGAGGCAACCAAGGTCACGTGGCAAGGTGTTATAACGAGGATAGCCTGGAATTCAAACCGACTCGGACTGTCAGCCCAGGATGGGGTCTAGTCCAACCTTTACATGTATCTAGAGCACACATCGTAACCAATTAATTGTGGAGGAGCCATCGCTTGTAGTCAGAGAGTCATGAACAAGAGCAAAGAGAAGGGGAAAATGCATTCACACAACACTTTTACGAGGCGCTCGCAATATATCAAAAATCAAAATCACGGCCCGAATCCATCACTCGCCTGTCCTCATCTTTCTCCTCCATCGTTCAACTTTCCCACCAGGCTCGACCCAACAATTTCCTCTTCACGCCATCCCAAGCCCCGCTTCGACCTCCCAAAATGGCCGTGCTCCTCGTCTCATCTTTGACCACCGCCAGCGTCGCCATCTCCACACCATCAGTATCCGCCGGCGTCATCGAGTCATCCACAACGATCCCACCGGTGTGTCTGTCCAGACGGAAACGTAACGGTGCGAGCGCACGAGAACACGCAGCTCGGTCATCGTATGGCTTCAGCAACTCCACGAGGCCAGAGTTTGATATCAATGCCGCGGCCGAGCCGATCGAACCTGGCATTTGAGTGAGGTAGATGTCCCGCCGCTGTCGGAGGTGCAACCAGTGTAGCCTAAGCGTTACCACTGCTACGAGCATGCAAAGCGAGACAAGGAGATGAGT